>PVJC01000796.1:0-109647 GCA_004026665.1 Murina feae | reverse complement strand
AAAGAGAACAACATGCAGGGGAGGGCAAGAGTCTGAGAGATCAACATAGAGGGGGTGCCTGCTCCAAGCCTCCACGGTGTGCCTGGGGCAGGCCCCCGGCAGATAGACACACACAGGAGGTCTGCTCCGAGCCTCTGATGGGGCTGGGGGCAGGTCCCCAGTGATGACACACACACGTATACACACACACACAAAAGGCGCCTGGCAGACTGGGGCCATCATAGGACATCCACTGAGGGGTCCCAGACTGTGAGAGGGCACAGGTCGGGCTGAGGGACTCCCTCCACCCCGAGTGCACAAATTTTTGTGCACCGGGCCCCTAGTTTTGTATAAAAAGAAACATTTCCCATGCACGTTCGCCATTAGGAATGCATTCCTTTTAAATTTCTTCATCAGGTTTGTTCATTGGTTGCCTTTAAAACCCATGTCCAGAAGGAGTTAAAAATCTTCCTACACCTGGTATGTCCTATTCAGGCTTAGAACAAGGGGAACCCAAGATAATTGCATGGGGAGGTTGGACATCAGAAGGGTGGGATGTTTTTAAAAGAGTACTATATGTCTCCATCTAGCCAACACCCCATTTTTTGCTTAATATTTGGTTTATTCTCTCTCACTTTTGACATATAACTCAGTCATGATGGCTTTTATTCAGGATCCACTATAATAAGCTAATAAAAATATAGAGCCCCCCTTCAAAATTTTCAAAAAAACATTGAAAATTTTAAGATGGAGAACTTCAAGAACTTCAGCAGAGCATTTAACCCAGCGTGGGGCCCTGGCAACTGCATAGGTCACATGCCTGTGAATGGTCAACCTTTATCTCATTCATTATCATAGTAGAAGTGGTGAACTCTAAGTTTGGGTAATGAGAATGTTTCATTAAAGATATTTAAATATTTTGACTTGTGATCAACATTAATACCAAAAATTTGAAACCAAATTATTTTTAGGTTAAGTTGGGCTTTAGAAATCACAAAATGTAACATTTTTCCGTCTGACTAAACAACCTTTTTAAAATCTATCTTATATGCCTGTATTTCATTTTTGCTTGACTTCTGTGGGAATGGTTAGGATTCATGAGCTCCCACCTCATCATTTCAGTTTTAGACCCCTTGTCCTTACCTTAAACCTGAGGTTCAAAAGATTAATCTCCACTTACCATCCCTAAGTCATGAGCCTCCACTTACCATTCCTAAGTCAAGGTGCAAAGGACCAAGGATCGCTCCCTCTAGCCTCCTAAACAGCACTTATCCTACAATAACCAGCTGTTTTCCCAGCCCCAGGTTTGAGGTTAGGCTACACGTGGACAACACCTATTTATGCCAAATCTAGACCTAAATTTTAATAAAGCTCGGGGTCATTTAAGGTGAGGTTCTCTAAGACGCCAGGTAATGGGGAAATGAAGGCTACAAAAGTCTTGGTCTCATTCAGTATAAAGCACTTATGGGTAGAATGTTCCTCTCCAAATTTGAGTAAACTGCTATGTAAGTGAATATTCTTTTCCTTCTAGCATAGTACAGTCCAACTCAAGGCTTTTTGATTCCACTGGTAAATTCTCACTCTTTATCTTTGTTGACACACCACTATAATTACTATATCCATCCCGCCACTGACAGAGGCCCTAAGTTTTCTTCTTTTGTTTTTCAAAATCAAGTATCAATGGTAACTCTTCTGACTTTCTAATCTTTTATTGAGTTGTGCTTGGAGTAAATGAGGCCATTCTCTCCATGCAAGGCTTTCTTTCTCCCAGCCCCATCAAGAAAAGTTAAAATGAAATAATGGCATTTTTATGATGTTGACTAATCATCACAAGACATTAGATGAGAAATGAATAGCACTGAAATTTTGAATTATCAGCCATTAAATTTTAATGCTACATTTTAGAAAATCCTACTTTTGTTGAGAGTTGACCATTAAAAACTCTTTTTAAAGTAATTCATATGTATATTGTATAACTAAATTATATCTAGTGCAATTTTAAGTACATACTTCTAAAATATTTACCTCCAAAGTATTTTTCTTCTCAAACATACAACCAGAGCTTGTCAACTTACTGGCAAGTCAATTTGAATAGCTTCATTAAAAAATGTTCAATCATTATTGTAATACTTGGTCTGATTTTTAAAAATAGTTTTATTATTTTATATTTTTAAAAATAAAACAGCTAAATAAAATAGCTCTCTTTATATTCAAAGTATTATATGCAGTCTTAAATAAATTACTTTGACTTTAGGAAACAATATTAATAATCTTTTTTTTCTTCTATCAGAAAGTGTCATTTTATAGTGTTGGATTATTCTTCTGAACTGGACCTTTTAAGATTTTACAGGCTTTCATTTATAATCCAGTATCCTATATAATAAAAGCCTACTATGCTAAGTGATCCATTGTTTGGTTGTCCGTTCAACCAATCAAAGCATAATATGCTAATGATATGCTAAGGGTGCTCAACCACTCGCTGTGACATGCACTGACCACTATGGGGCAGTCGACCGGTTGACCAGTCGCTGTGACATTCACTGATCACCAAGGGGCAGACACTCAGACCGGTAGGTTAGCTGCTGGGGTCCGGCCAATCAGGACCAAGCAAAATGGGCTGGACATACCCTGGAGCCCTCCTGCTATCCCTTGCCAGCTGGCTAACCTCCCACATCCCTCCCCAGCCCTGATCGTGCACCAGTGGGGTCCCCCGACCTGCCTGCTCCCTCTCACAATCTGAGACCCCCAGGGGATGTCCGAGAGCTGCTTTCAGCCCAATTCCACAGGCAAGGCCGAGGGACTCCACCGATGCATGGATTTGTGCACCGGGCCTCTAGTAACAAAATAAACTGTATGACAAAATATGAAGAGTTATAATATTTGAACATAAAAAGACAAATGCAGTATATGAACTTCAAAATCTGTAAGAAATCTGGAGAAACCAGTGCAATAATTTGCTTAAGGCAGAGTCTTTAGAAGGAAAGAGAAATTGAGTCTCTGGAAAAGTCAAATATGCTTGTATTGAAGGCACTCCAGTCTAATGGAGATGATTGAAGCAGCATTATAAGTTTTATGCTTTCTTGATGGCATAGCCACTTAGCCTGTGATATAGTGAGTTACCACTCTTAACGACAAATACAGGATAACACATATTTAAAATAAATGGAATAATTCAAGTCTAACTAGTATATTATCTAGAAAGTAAATTCACTACCTAAATCATTCTCTAAGGCCTTACTCCAAAGTAGACCTTTGCCTCCAATTATATGAGAAATGTGTTCATTCTGATTTGGAGTATCTATAGCTAAACATTGAATATTACTGTTAAGGTTAAGGAAGCTTTCATAATAACGTACAGTTAGTTGCTCAGTGATTGTACCTTTTTGGTAAATTAAAGTTAGCTTCAATTTCTTAGACCCTCCTTTTGTTAAGAGGTGGGATCTGGGTTTCCTCTTGAATTTGGGTGGGCTCTGTGACCAATGGAATATAGTGGCAGTAAAGCTTTCCAGTTTTAGGCTACAGGCTTGAAGAGGCTGGAAGCGACACCATCCTATTCCTTGGAGTATTTGCTTTTGAGACCAGGCTGCCATACTGTAAGGAATTTCATATATAAAATGTATGGACAGAACCATGTGGACAGGAACTGAGGCCCCAGCTGACAGGCCATGTTGAGCTGATAACTGAATGGACCACCTCACCAGCCATGTGAATGAGTGATGGTGGAAGAGATCCTCAGAGATAAGCCACACCCCACTCCCAGCCCTACCCCCAAGTCCTGCCCCAATTACAAGTTTAATTGCATCAGGGAATTCTGGGATTGACTGCTACCTCTGCAGCAGTAGTTAGTGATATAAGAATGCCTGAGAGGTAAGGAACCAAGATATGAAAGAACAGAGGATTTGAGAAGACAAAGTATGTACATCCTTAGCTTTCATCTTTTGTTTAGACTCCCCCCCCCATAACCGCCCCCCCACCCCCCGGTATCTCTTTAGATTGGGAAACAGGACAATGTCTCTCTTTACAGAAACAGGATGAATGTGACACCTTTGGCTCTTGAATGGTCGGTGATTATATTCTTGTACATCTGCACTAAGTATTCAAAAATACGTCTTGCCCCACATCAAGAATAGTGCTGCACGCATACTTATTGGAGGAACCAGTGGAAGGTTAGGGTAATTAGGATACTGTTGTGTTGTTCTAGTTAGAGCAGCTTCTCTAAACAGTACCCTAACTATCCTCTTCTCCTAATTACAACTTTCTAAAGATGTGAAACACCATTTTTATCATTCTCTTAAACCAGTCCTCCCAGAGGGTCCACCTGACCCTGCTAGTCAAGTTCACACTCTTTAGCCTGGCATTTAAAGGCCACTGAAATTATGCTCCCCAGGGAGATGCTTGTGAAAATGAAGATTCCAAGGCCTGGTCCCCTCTGAAGTTTCAACTGAGCTGTTCTCAGGAGGATCCTGAATTCTGCATTTCAAAGAACATGCCTGTTGTGTCTCTTGAACCTCTCACCACTGTCAAAGTCTCTATATGGTGGTTATTATACAACTAGAGGCCCAGTGCACAAAATTTGTGCACTCAGGGCCGAGGTGGGGGGTTCCTCAGCCTGGCCTGTGCCCTCTCGAAATCTGAGACCTTTTGGGGGATGTCCATCTGCTGGTTTAGGCCTGCTCCCCCAGGGGGTTAGGCCTAAGCTGGCAGTCAGACATCCCTCTGACAGCCCAGGAGCCCTCGGGGGATGTCCACCTGCCAGCAGGGAGCAGGCCTAACCTGCAGTCATACATCCCTCTGACAGCCCAGGAGCCCTCGGTGGATGTCCACTTGCTACGGGGAAGAGACCTAAGCTGCAGTAGGACATCCTTAGCAATGCTGAGGAGACGGGAGAGGCTACAGCCACCACCACTGTGCTGGCAGCCATCAGCCTGGCTTGTGACTGAGCAGAACTCCCCCTGTAGAAGCACACTGACCACCATGGGGAAGCTACTGCATTGAGCATCTGCCCCCTGGTGGTCAGTGTGTGTCAAAGTGACCAGTCATTCCCAGTCATCCTGCTGTTAGGGTCAATTTGCATATTACCCTTTTATTATATAGGATTATTCCAACATTTTTCATGCTTAAAGATTTTAATTAAGAAATTTTGTTGGGGAAAACATTTATCAGTAGAAAAGGGGAACAGTCTATTTTCTGGTTAGGAAGGCACTCAACCTATGGACTACAACACAGCAGTCAGACCAGACTGAATCCCTGTTTGTCCCCCGAGTGCCTGTATGACCATGGCCAAGTTCATGTGATCACTAAGACCTCACTTGTCATCCATCAGAGTAGTGTAATAATAGCTACTGTGTAGTGTGGACGTAAGAACTTAATGTATGTGAAGTATCTGACACCTAGTAAACATTTCAAAGTTATTTGTAGTTGATACTAGTTGAATGTCTACTAGTCAGTAGTAAAATACAATTATTTACACACTTTCATTTTCTTTAAAAATCTTTGTAAATGTAAAATAATTTCAGTATAGGAATTATGACTTAAATTATTATGTCAAGAAATGTAAAGTTGTTTTTTTGTGTGTTTTTTTAAATATATATATTTTACTGATTTTTACAGAGAGGAAGGGTGAGAGATAGAGAGTTAGAAACATCGATGAGAGAGAAACATCAATCAGCTGCCTCTTGCATACTCCCCACTGGGGATGTGCCCTCAACAAAGGTACATTCCCTTGACTAGAATCGAACCTGGGACCCTTGAGTCCGCAGGCCGATCCTCTATCCACTGAGCCAAACTGGTTAGGGCAAGAAATGTAAAGTTTTTATGAAGCAAATAGTATATTTCCTATAATCTCCAAATCATCAGTAATTCTATAGCATGAAGGGAAATTAATGTACATGAATTTCATGGCATTTGATATACTTTAAGTTTACTTTTTATTTAATTTCAATTTAGCTCTAATTTATTAATAAGAAAGGAGGCAATACCAAGTATAAAATCCTTACCAGCATACTGTTTTCAACAAGACAATTTATTAAACAAAAAAGAGCTCTATGTTAAATGCTGGGGGTGAAGAAAATGGAACTTAATACAAGGCCTTTATCCCCAATAGACTTTCAGTGTGGTTAGGAAGAAATATCCAGCCCTTGGGAGAAAAGAACAAAGCATGAGATAAAAAATATGGCATGTAACAAAGAAGTATATGGTGAAGAACCAAATGAATAATATAGATAATATGTGCTGAGAGTTCAGAAGAGGGACAAAAAGCCCATTATGGCCTTGAAGTGCAAGTTTTGGGGATTCTATGCCTATTTAAGCCCTTTGGAAGACAAAAATAACTTTCTGAGAACAAGTCGTTTTGATGAAAGACAAAAACCACAACTGAATAGTCATGTTCATGACGGGCCTTCCTTTGGGAATCATAAACGGGGGAACAATGAGAACAGAATATTTAATAATAATCACAAGATGAATATTGCCCTTCCTTCATTTCAAGAGGCATTTACTTAGTGTCTAGTTGATATAAAGAATTAAGATAGGTGCTGAAGGCTCATAGGAATGAAATATGGCCCTAACTTAATGGGGGTTACAAGGGACAATAACTAGAGCTATCTATTAAATGCCAAATGTATGCCAGGCTGAAAGAGCTAAGAAAAAAAATCTGTACTGTGTATAAAATGGGATGCCATAGAAAAGACCAGGTAAAATGCTAGGTGAATTTAGAGAAGAGGATTTTCTTGCACTTGACATATAAGGGAGATAGATACTCATGCAGAAAGTAGCCCTGAGTTGGTCTTTGAAGAGGAATGAGTAGAATGTCTAGTGATATAGTGAACAAGTAAGGAGAAGAATAAGAATGAACCAAGGCACAGAATTAAAGCGTATTCATGAAACAGAGTATGTGACTTTCTGGAGACTCTATGGAGAGAAGGGTGTCTGAGAGGGAGATTGAGCCAGACCACCAAGGCCTTGAATACCAAGCTAAGTGTTCTGAACTTTATTGTGTTGGCAATAGAAGCCATTAAAGGATTATGAGCTGAAGAAGGACATGTACTGTACAGAACTTTTTATTTGTTTTTAATCTGGTAGCCTGTGTAGAATGGATTGGAGAAAGAAAAGCCAGGTGCAAAATGATCAGAAGGCAATAAAAGTCTGCACCAGGGGCATGGTGAACTGGATAAAA
Source organism: Murina feae (assembly GCA_004026665.1). Taxonomy (NCBI): domain Eukaryota; kingdom Metazoa; phylum Chordata; class Mammalia; order Chiroptera; family Vespertilionidae; genus Murina; species Murina feae. The sequence continues at coordinate 102,494 of PVJC01000796.1, read as the reverse complement.
GGACATGACCTTGCAGCTAATTTAATGTCAAGAGCATGGAGACAGCAGAGTGTACCAAAGTGGAGTGCAGTGGGATATTGACATGGTTCAGAATTGCCAATAAATGGTGGTAAGGAGAAGCTGACTAGTTTTGAGTGAGCGTTATCATTGCTTTTTAAATCTCTACAGAGCCCTAACCGGTTTGGCTCAGTGAATAGAACGTCAGCAGACTGAAGGGTCCCAGGTTCGATTCCGTCAAGGGCATGTACCCGGGTTGCGGGCACATCCCCAGTAGGAGGTGTGCAGAAGGCAGCTGATGGATGTTTCTCTCTCATCAATGTTTCTGTCTATCCCTCTCCCTTCCTCTCTGTAAAAAATCAATAAAATATATATTTTTAAAAATATTTAAAATCTCTACAGATCTGCTGGCATGCACACTGGGGGGATTGCTCCCACTGGCCCCCACCTTTGTTGCCACTGCGTGGGAGTGGGAGGTCTCTCAGGTTTAAGCTTAACACCTGTGAGTTGGAAATTAGAAAGGTCAAAGAGCCGATGTAAGAATGAGTTCCATTTTGTACACGGTAACTAAGTTCCTGGTGGGATGATCCAGTGATAATAACCCACCTAGAAATGAGAGAGTGGATGTCGCTCTGCTGAAGAGTTCAGGTAGAGATCTCAATTAGGGTCTCATTTGCTTAGAGGTGGCAACTAAGGCCAGCGGAATGCATCTAGCTTTCATGACTGTGATATATGTAACTGAGTATCTACAATATCACTTACATATCGAGTCTCTAAAGCATAGGGATCTTAAGCCAAATAATCCTCAGAACATGTACAGTTAGAGGCACCTGCCAGAAGTCTCCACCTTGAATTGCCTCCTTTTCAGATCTTAGCAATATTACAGTTGAGATCATTGATGCTTGAAAGCTAAACACCATAGAGATGTTGAAACATCTAATCTAATAAAAGAGTAATATGCAAATTAACTATCACTCTGAGACACCTAAGCCACGTCCACCAGCCAATCAAAGCGACTATATGCAAATTAACTCAGCCAAGATGGCAGTTAATTTGTATACACAGGCGCGGAGTGAAGACTGAAGACAGCCTAGAAGGAAGCCAAGTGCTGCAGAAGGGAGCCAAGCAGCAGAGAAGGGAGGAAGCTGAGGCAGCAGAGAAGGGAGGGAAACCCACCAGCTCAGGAAGCCCTATTCTTGCAGGAATCTTCCTGCAATGGGCTTCTAGTAATTAAATAAGAGAGATTTTTGAACTGATTTTTACCCTCCCCTCCCCCCCCCGAACCCTGTCACTGCAACTTAATTATTTATACCTACTGTATTTTCCGGCATATAAGATGACTTTTTAACCCAGGAAAATCTTCTCAAAAGTCGGGGGTCATCTTATACGCCAGGTATCGTCTTATAGGGCAGGTGCTGAAACTTCCGAGCTGGACTGGAAAATCTGAGGTCGCCTCATACGGTGGGGGGAGCTCAAAAACGGCCGCACTCCATTCATTTCAATGGAGCTGGACGGAGACCGCAAGTGTCTCCAGTGGGCTCCTTTTTGTGCAGCATACAGTCTCCGTCAGGACTTTTTAACCCAGGAAAATCTTCTCAAAAGTTGGGGTCGTCTTATATGCCCAGTCATCTTACACACCACCAGAAAATACGGTAAATAAATTGAAAGATCAGAAAATAGTTCAGATTGACTACATTAGAACATCACTTCCTTAAAGAAGTTAGGAAATTAAAACAATTAGGAATTGGGAAAATTTTCTCCCTATCTGTGGATCTGTGAATTAGTCATCTAATTCCAAAATACAGTGGACAGACAGACATAGGATAGACATTCCCGTTTCAAAAGGGAGAAAATGAAAGGAACAAATGGTTTATTGGTCAAAACAAGTGTGAAACTCATCAGAGCAATTTCTATTGGATTTAAAGGCCTGAGAATAGTCATTTTTGGATCAATGCTCTGTCTTCGGTACTATGGTCACCCTCTCGGGCCTCAACACCTGTGGCTGAGCCTTCAGAGTCATTCTTTCTTTATTGTATCCCATCTCTGTCCCTTTCTGTTTCAGCAGGCAATGTTTCTTTTGATATAAAATTCTCAAAAATCTTGTGGGTCTCTCTTGTAATGCAGGGGAGTTCATGCCATCGCACTAGAAGGTCTCCGCAGATGAGCCCAACCTCTGTTGCTGGCTTCTGCCATGAGTCACTCACCTGATTTCCTCAATAAAATATGGTTTATTTACGATCTTTTTATTCTCTCCAGAGCATGTTTCTCATCTTTTGCAGCAATTGGGTAGGCTGCAAATTTTCCATATTATCAAGTGCTGGTTTCTTTTTGTTTATTACAGTTTGTGCCTCAAGTAATCTATTTCCTCTCACATTGTCTGATAAGCAGCAAGGAGGAAATAGATCATACCTTCCATTCTTTGCTTGGAAACCTCCTCTTGCTCATTATCCAAATTCATCAGTTGCATGTTCTACCTTTGACCCAACAGTAGAACTCAGTTCACCTTAGTTTTCTGCCACCTTATAACCAGGATGATCTTTGATCCAGTTGCCAAGCTCATGTTCCTCCTTTTCATGGAGGAAAGGAGGAACACTTTAATGTTCGTGTATCACAGTGTTCTGTTATGACAATAATAGGGGCCCAGTGCACAAAAATTGGTGCACTCAGTGTTGGGAGGGGGGAGTCCCTCAGCCCAGCCTGTGCCCTCTTGCAATCTGGGACCCTCAGGGGATGTCCACCTGCTGGCGTGCCTGGCCAGCCTGGGTGAGGGGTTGATGGCTGTTTGCAGGCTGGCTAGCCCTCCAGTGGGGACCCTCACCTCATGGAGGTATGGCCAGCCTGGGTGAGGGGCTGAGGGCCGCACACAGCTTTCATTGACCAGCATCCCAGCGAGGCTGGCTGGAATCAGGTTTCTGGGGTTTATTTATCTTTTATAATTGAAACTTTGTTGCCTTGAGCAGAGGTCTAGCTGACCAAAGCAGGCAGTTTCCTCCAAACAGAAGCCTCCCGTTTGCTGTAGCTCCTTGGCTGCCTGTCACCATCTTGGCTGGGTTAATTTGCATACAGTTGCTCTGATTGGCTGTGAGTGTGGCTTGGTTGGTGGGCATGGCTTAGGTGTCTTGAAGTGATGGTTAATTTGCATATCACTCTTTTATTAGATTAGATAAAGTATTCTCTAAGACAATAGAAATTCTCTCCATCATTCTCCACACTTCTTTCTGAACTCTTACCACCATCACCTTCAATATCCATTTATCTACCTTCAGTCTTTTCAAGAAAATCAGTTGTTTTTTTCTATCATGTACATCAAATTCTTGCAGCCTCTGCTCATTACACAATACCAAATTCATTTGCAGATATTTATATATATGTCATAGTAGCACAGCTTCCCAGGACCAAAACTTATATTGGTTTCCCAGGGCTGTCATAACAATTACCAGAGACTGGGTGGCTTAATACAAAATAAATGTATTTACTTATTGTTCTGGAGGCAAGAATTCTGAAATCAGTGTTCCAGGGCCAGATTCCCTGTGAAGGCTCTAGGGAAGAACCTTTCCTTGCCCCTCTACTAGCTTCTGATGGCTCGGGCAGTCCTCAGCATTTCTTGGTTTGTAGCTGCATCCTTTCCATCGGCCTTTGTCATCGCATGGACTTCTTCCCTGTGTGTCTCCATATGGCCTTCTTAGAAGGACACTAGTTATTGGATTTAGGGTCTACCCTAATTCAATAGGACCTTCTCTTACCTGATTACATTTGCAAAACCCTCTTCCCAAATAAGTTCACATTCTGAGGTTGTAGATGGACATAAATTGTGGAGGGACACTGTCCAACCCAGAACAGTTTCTTTTAGATCCTGATTCCCCTGCATCCTCTCTTCTGGTTGGCAGTACTAATGCAATTGTGACAGTTTATTCATTTCACCTCCTGTCTGCATTCTAATCCCCTCTCTCTTTTCAAACTGTGTTTCTTAAATGTTAAATCTTTAAACTGACAGACTGATAGCAATATTTTGAAAAAGAGGAACATTAAGTTTATCTGGAGGTGGGAAATGGCCAAGGTGAGGTCACAAACAGTAACCATGGGTTTTGGTTCATTGAATGAAATATATGTCCACCTGCTACTGACTGTGTTTCAATAACAATATTTGTTGTTGTGCATAGCTAATTACTTGCTCAAGTTGAAAGTATCAAGGTTCTTTAATGGATTCTCTCAATTGATATTTAATATATACTCTACCATGGTTACCCCACCTGGGATGTGTTGCTTTAACGTATCAATTGATGGTAAAGTCGATGTGTAAGCTGCTGGTAATTTTGAAAGTGTCTTTATATTCAATAGTCTCGTACCTTGTTTGTAATTGAAGGTCATTCTTTAAGAAAAAAATGATATCCAAGACTGTAAATTCATTGTACTTTCTAAGCTCTTGAGAGTAGAGATTTGCAGCATCAATATACAATTGAGCTTTACCCACACAGGCTCCTAAGCACGGATGCTCATAGCTTCACTCGTTTTCACACGATGCAGCTACTTCCAAGAATATTGTGTTTTACTGCTCGGCTCTTAGAAAATATATATTTTATCATTTGAAACGTATGGAGCAATACTTTTTTTGTTTCAGGAAAGCCTCTTCTCTCAATACACTTGTTAAATTTTATTCCTCTTATCTCATAGCAATCAATGTGCTAGAGATACTATATTTAGAAATTCCACCTCATACTAGTTAAAGCTGGAGTGATGTTTCTTGATGTTCTTGAGGACACATGCTCTAAACCCCTATTTTATTTAGATATTGTTATGAGCTAACACACTCCCACCTGCCAAAATATAAAAAGTAATTCCCATTCTAATCCCTGGAACATAGGAATATTTTCTTATGTGGAAAAAGGGCCTTTGCACGTGTGATTAAGTTGAGGATATAGAGATGGGAGATTACCTGGGTTATCTGATGGTGCCTAAATCCACTCACCATTGTCTTTATAAGAGAGAGCTAGAGGGAGACTTAACAATTGAAGAGGAAAAATCAATGTGGCCACAGAGAGGGAGACTGGAGTAATGCCAGACACAAGCTGAGAAATGCCACGTTCTCCCCTCAGGTCTCCAGAGGGAATGCAGCCCTGCCAACAACTTGATTAGGATCCAGTGAAACTGATTTGGAAGTTCTGTCCTTAAAAACCATAAGAGAAAATTACTCTTGTTTTAAGTAGTCAATTTGTTATAGCAGCTTTAGGAGACTAATACAAGCACATAACATTTTCCTATGGATGATATGAGATACACCTACCAAACACATAAGTCATTGAATATCTATATATATTAAAAGCTGGGCTAAGGGACATCTGCACACCCCCCCCCCCAGTGCACAAATTTTTGTGCACCGGGCCCCTAGTGTGTGTGTATATATATATATATATATATATATATATATATATATATATATATATATATAATCATCATGTTGTACACCTGAAATTAATGTTATATGTCAATTATACCTCAATAAAAAAAGAAAAATATTATTAAAAAAAGCTAATATGCTAAGTGTCTCTCCTACTGTCCAACCAGTCGGTGTGATGTGCATTGACCACCAGGGGGCAGACACTCAATGCAGGAGCTGCTGAGCTGCAGTGATGTAGCAGTGGCAGTTCTTGGGTGATGCACCCAAAACCAGAGATGAGGGAGCACGATTCTTCATGGGCTGTGCGATTCCACATTGATTGTGGGTTATGTTATTGTTGGGGCACTGTTGGCCCCAAATCTTGTTTACTGGACACTTGCATTTGCGTTCCACCCCCTGTATGACAGCAACTTTGCAGAGTGCCCTATCACACTTTGGGACCCCTCAGGGGATGTCAGAGAGCCAGTTTCAGCCCCATTCTCACAGGCCAGGCTGAGACCCACCTGCCTGAGGGACCCTGCTCACTCCACAGTTGCCAGGGAGGGACCATGGGAGGTTGGCTCCAGGGTGTGTCTGGCCCCTTATCCCAGTCCCACCCTGCTGGCCACCATTTAATTTCCTTTCAATGTGCATAAATTTGTGCACCGGGTCACTAGTTTATAATAATTGTTTCTCAGTTCTGTGTCAGCACATGATCTGAGTTTTTAGTGATAGCTCTCCCCATTGACCTGGTTATCAAAACTTACCCTGAATTTCCATTCAGAATTATTTCTTAAACTGGAAGACTAATTCAGTGACATCGTCCTTCCCCACCTGACTGGTATAGTTCAGATTTCCTTCTATGGAGACAATCATAGGCCTTTCTAAAGCCTCAAGTTCAGTTTCTGTTTCACATTACAAATTACAAATTAAACCAAAGCTTCCTTTATGGGTGCAAAATTGATGGCACAACTAATTGTTCTCTCCAATGGCTAATTATATTTCTAGTTGCCTACTTGAAGGTCTAATTAGCCAATGGCATATGCTTGTGTGGGGGCACGGAGATTATTGGCATCCTCAAGCAGGTAATTACATAAGCAATTAGTAATGCCCACGACTAATTACAGAAGTGAAAATTGTACCCACAAAAATGGTAGCAGTGTCTGCTGGGCAGAAAACCAGTCTCTGGAAAGTGATAGGAGACTTAATGCATCTGGCCGTATCATAATGAGACGCAGTAAAACAAACCATGAACTAGATCTACCTGCACTGAGGGGGCTGTCAGAACAGCCTTTCTGCCTCTGGCCATGGGCTGCACTTGGGGCAGTCTCCGTCTTGCCGACAATTACCTGCCAAAAAACTTGGACCTGAATGTATATCCAAGTCAGGATCACTATAATCTTCCAAAGTTCTTTCATTTCCAGAACCAATATATTGTGAAATTCATTCTGCAGTAGCAATTTTTGATACTGTGTGCTGTCAGCACCCACTTTTCACATGTTGTAAACAAAAGGGTCCTGGGAGAACATCCCTTTGTCTTTGGTTGCTTCTCACCTGTACCTGACCAGCTCTTGGGGTAACAGACCCTCAGTCCACTGTTTCCGAGGACTCACCTTTAGCAGGTGAGCTGGTTTCATTGTTGAGATCCCTGCAGGTAATATGCCTGAGTGGGCTTCTGACTGTGTCCTTTCTTAGCTACTCTTAAACCAGTGACTCCATGTAAATGTGCAGGGGTAGAAAGAGGAAAACTGGTTTCATCTGACAGCAAGTCAAACAATTTAGTTCTCGGGTAACAAGAAAAGAAGTGTTGAGAATATTGTTCTTCTAAATACCTGGAAATATTAAGTCTGTCAAGAGAAATGAAAAGACCTGAATCAGTTCCTCTCCTGTCACATTTCAGAGCAGTGTGAGCCGCACAAATTGCAAGGTGCTTGCTGTGGTGGTGATAATAGTCTGGGAGCTCCGCCCACAGCCGGTATTACCGCTGAAAGGGTTCAAGTCGCCTGGAAATGCTAAGGAGGCTAAGGTCAAAGTTTCCATAAAATAGAACAAGTATGCCAGAAGGGTGAGTGATTTAGCTGGAAGAAAAATATCTTTGACATTTCCCCCTATTTTTAAATCTCTTTGCCCTACCCTGTGTTTTTCCATCATGTCTTTTGCCCGTCCCACTCATTTACATGAGTCAGGGCCTCCTGCCCTGGCAGCCAGGGAGAAATGTGCGGGACTACGGAAAACATTTACCTGGAAGTAAAAGTCAAAACAAATGTAACTGCAGCACAGTTGAAGATTAAAATCCAGGAGACTGTGTCCAAAATAAATACACAGCTCAGGGGCTGTTTTCTTAATTAGCAATGATGGGAGGATAATACAGAGGGAGGACTGAGGGCATTCATTACCCAACAGATAAGGAAGCAGCAGACAGGGTGGTGGGAACAGTCCTGCTAGCCAGAGGAAAAAGGCATTTTCATTCCATGAACGAGTGCTCCCCTTCCATTTCTTCCAAAACGTTTCACCTGGATGTTTGTGTGTACTTGTGTATTTTCCAAATTGATTTTAAGACACAGAAGGTGTGGTTTGAGATGGCAACTACCCAGTCTCTACCTAACAGTGAATTCAGTGACTCTCAAAGCAACCTCGTTAGTTTCCCCCCAAATCCTCATCATTTGAAGGAGCATCCTTACTTTGAATGGACTTCCTCTTTGTAACTTCTGCCCACCGGTCCCATTTCCACTTCCCAAAGCTGCCACAGGAAGGGTACAGGTGGCAACCTTCCAGATTTAAAAGGCCCATGTGCTGAACTTCCCCTCCTGATGTCCAGGCCTCTGCAGGCACTCCTCCCACTGTTGTATTTCAGCTAACTGTTCGTAAACAGTGGCAAAACAGTAGCTCAGTTAAACATATTCAACCAGAGGTACATTATTCCAGCAGTCAAGTTACAAGTTTTTACAGCTAAACGGGGTAGAGTATTTCATTTTCCCTCCCTCTTTTCCACCCTCATGAGTAACCACCACCACTTTAAGAAAACTGTTGTAGGACATGTTCCTGCTCAGGGTCATTTACTTCCGGTTTCCCCTTCCTGGAAGGAAATCTTTTCTTCCCAGAGTTCCACCTTGCTCACTCCTTCGCCTACTTCGAGTCTTTGTTCAAAACTCACCTTTGCAGTGAGTCCGTGCCAAGTCTGCCCATTTAACATAGTATCTCCCCTGCCCCGTGTCCTCACACACCCCTCCCTGCATTACTTTTCTTACAGCACCCATCATCACCTTACATGTGCATTCTCATTTTATTTGTGAAACAGATCATTCATCCAGGAGAGTGCATAAAACATGTATGTGCAGCTTAGTGCAAACACCTGGATAAACAAACACCTGTATTAGCACTCCCCAGGTTAACACGTTAAGTGCCCAGCATGCTTTGTCTTCCAGATGGAAAGTAGAGTGTCAGTCACCGGTGACCGACCGACTGGGCACTTAAAGTGTTAAGGAGTGAGAAACTCCCCATGTGTTCCTACCAGAGGTAACCACTGCCTTGACTTTTTGCTAAGCATTGCCTTACATTTCTTTGCTTTAATTGCATTTCTTTATATTTTAACAACTGTGTATGCATACACTAATAATAATACATAATTTACTTATTATCTTATATAATAAAAGCCCAGCAACTGAAACAGTGGAACGACCAGAATGACTAGAGACCAGAAGGACCATGGCCCCTCATCCCAGCTGGCCCCACCCCTCAGGGAGTGGTTAGGGGCAATCAGGCAGGCAGGTGAGCAGTTAGGGGCTATCAGGCAGGCAGGCAGAGTAGATAGGGGCGATCAGGCAGACAGGCGAGCAGTTAGGAGCCAGTGGTCCTGGATTGTGAGAGGGATGTCCCAGATTGTGAGAGGGTGCAGCAGGCTGGGCTGAGGGACATACCCCTCCCCACCCCGTGCACAAATTTCGTGCAACAGACCAAGATACCTGGCATTTTTTTGTACCAATGAATTTCTGAAACTCATTCTTAGCTTAACCAACTTGCCTCTTCTTTCACCAGCTACCACAGCTGTATCTATTTCACCCCCAAAGTCCCACATCCACCCAAATTTTATCCCCTAGTTTGGCCTTTATTTCAACCTCTGACAGTTACCCTAGCTCATGGTTCTCAACCTTCTGGCCCTTTAAATACAGTTCCTCAGGTTGTGACCCAACCGTAACATTATTTTCGTTGCTACTTCATCACTGTAATGTTGCTACTTTGATGAATCATAATGTAAATATCTGATATGCAGGATGGTCTTAGGCGACCCCTGTGAAAGGGTCATCTGACCGCCAAAGGGATCGCGACCCACAGGTTGAGAACCGCTGCCTCGCTAGCTGTTCAGATTCTTTCCCAGTCTCCTTAACAGGACAGCCTTCATTTTTTGCTTTGGTCAGAATCAACTGACCACGATAACCTGATTTTTTAAATATGTTTTTGTTAATTTCAGAGAGAGGTAGGGAGAGAGGGAAAGAGATGGAGACATCAGTGATATGAGAGAATTATCTATAGAGCTGTCTCCTGCATGCCTCCTACTGGGGATCGAGCCCACAACCTGGGCTTGTACCTTGACCAGGAATCAAACTTTGACCTCCTGGTTCATGGGTCAACCCTCAAGCACTGAGCCACAATGGCCAGGCAAGGCGATCTGATTTTAGTGAAAATAATTCTCCCCTCAAAATCCAAAGTACTTATTGGGAAAATGGCAGATAATTTCTTTATTTTTTTTCATTCCTGAAACAAACATAAGTGGTTATAGAGTTTCTGATAGTTGTTACAGATTATAGTAGCAGGAAAGCTCAGGCTGGTCTTGACAGCCAAATTCTCTTTATTCTGCGGTCCAGTCTTCAAAGTGATTTTGCTTTGCTCAGGGTTATCACATGGACAAGCCACAATTTTCATTTCAATATTTCCAGTGAATCCGGCAAGCACACTGCTTCACAGATGATCCCATTTTGTTTTGATAATGTGCCCAATCATTTCATATACAATCAAAACGTGTAATCAGAGGTTATGCAAATGAGACTTCATCATCATTGGGACCTCTGCCTATTTGCGAGTGTCCTTCGTCCTCATGGAGTTGAAGTTACTGTTATTCTCTTCTGCAGAGTTTTCAGTGGAAGTGTCCACCTTTCTTCCGTACAGTATGCTGTCCAGAGAATAGCACTCACTTTCTTTTTATGTTGTTAGAATTAATGCATCATTCAGGATAATTTGAGGTCTACAATAGCTGCAATCACTGTGTCACTGGCCTCTGAAATGAATTCTTAGATTCGGCAATCACTGCGCTGCCAACATCGATTAGATGAAGCATCTAAATTTTCCATTGAGAGCATTGCAACTTCACCTCTCCAAGCAGTTAGTGTAACATTCTATATCTAAACTAACTTCCCTGTAGCTTTTATTGGTGTTCTTCCTTCTCTGTGTATTGGCAGCGTTTTACCAGGAACAGTAGCTGTGGTTCAGCCGCATATCCATACATAGTCGAGGCACTCCTTTGGGAATGGGGAAAAAAAAAAATTGAAAGCTCCATATGAAAAAATGTAATTTTTTATTTACTCTTCCTTTTTACTAACTTCAATATTTTTGCATTTATTTCCTCATTCAAATAACAGGATTTGAAGTGGTGGCTTTGATGATAATAGCCTCTGTTTTATAAACCCAAATTTAAATAGGCTAAAACACACAAAAAGCACCATACTTCAAAAGCTATAATCGAAGAATCAATTTTCAGTTTCAGAAATGTATTTATACCAAAAGTATTCTTTCTAGAAGTTGTACCTATTTTCTGTGGCTAATTAGTCCATTTTTTTGAGACGCATTCCTTCCAAACATTTAAAAATAAACAGTGTTTGGAAGAATACTGTTGTATAACTGATTATATCCATATAAGTCCTAAAATTTTGAGGAGCTACTTTAAAGTGGAGGTTGAAATATTTTTTTTCACCATGCCCACAAAATAATGACTCTTTTTGAGAGTTCTGCATTGAATTGCCTATGAAAAGAAGATCTTGACAGCCTTCAATGAAGATAAAATATAGATTATAAAAAAGTAATTGTATGGTTATGCGTAACCTATGCTCCTACTACTTTTTTGTCATAAGGTTACGTTGGAGGAAGTATCTTCTTTTGTGTTTTTTGCCAGCTCAGTCATGTAATGGTTGTCCTGCATTTGAAGGATTTTATTTAGTCTACCATCATAAAAGTTAATGGTAGGTTGCTAATGTGGCGAAGGTGGTGAGTTCAACAATGCAGAGTGTTATTATCTATGTTAAAGTGACCTCAGTCCTTTCCAAAACATATTGACATAATAGCAGCTCATCATCCACATTCTGTGAGACCACAATAAAGATGATATGACTACTATGGATTTTACTAACTAATTTTCAATAAGCTGAAAACACGGTGCTTTCTGGTCACTATTTTTTTAATGAAAATATACCAAGTAGCAGATGGGAAACAAGCAAAAAGATGCCAGTCGTAAACAGTGTACTATCAATCCGTTGGCACTTTATTGGTTCATCAAACATTTATTGACAACCTACTATGTGCCAGCACTTCCTATATCTGAGCAAGTGATGTAAGTTTTAAAAATAAAATTAGTAAGAATGGAAATGAAGAGTGACTACTAATGGGTATGGTAGTTTGGGGGCAAGTGATAAAAGCATCCTAAGATTATATTGTAATGATGGTTGCACAACTTTGAATATACTAAAAACCTCTGAACTATGCACATACATTTTAAATGGGTGGATTTTATGGCATGTGAATTATATTTCAATAAAGCTATTTGGGGAAAAATGCTTTATTGATGGAAGACAAAAAGCCATAATGAAATTGACTATAATGTTGGCTTTGAGTGGTGTTGACCAGTTAAACAACTTATCAATCAGTTAATGAGGCAGTTGTGAAGAAGGTGACCACTTGGATTTGGGACTAGTGTCTGGCCTGTTCGGAATGTGGAAGAAAGCTCAGCTCTAGCAACACATGATCCTTTAAAAAATAATAATATAATATATAGAAAACATACAGGTCAAAGTTTTTTTCTAGTACTGTTTGAGAGTACCATTGCCACGAGTGCCCCTTGCCTCCCAATACATACATCAGTGCATAGTTCCTGACAATAAGAACAGTCTCCTGCTTCAATACAGCCATCAAAATAGAGGCATTAACGTCAGGCTATTGCTGCCATCTGATCCTTAGGCCTCATTTACGTTTCACCAATTGTCTCAATCATTTATAGCAACATGATAGCCAAAGAGTCCAGAGCAGAACCACGCATGGCATTGAGTCTTCCTCGGTCTGCAGTCATTCCTCAGTCTTTTCCGGGACTTTCACGATCTTGACACTTTGGAGGAATTGTTTTAGAATGGACTTTAGAATGCCCCTCAGTTAGGATTTTCCCACACGTCCTCATGGTCACATGCAGCACTGGAGTCTTTAGCAGCAATGTCACAGAAGCGACCCTAGTTACCTCGTGCCATGATGTGCACAGTTCCGCTTGTCCCCTTACTGGTGATGTTCGCTTTCAGCCACCTGATTAACATGGTACCTGCAGGGCTTCTCCAATATAAAGTTTACTTCGTTTTCTCTTTAAAATTAATAGATATCTTATAGAAGGTACTTGGAAACTATAGAAACTTCACACTCGCCATCAAACTTTCACTTTATTACTGACTTCATGATAATAAAAGGCTAAATGACAGGTCACCCTGAGGGAACCCCCGCCTGGATCAGGGGTGTGGCCAGCCTTCAAACCGCCAGCAGCCTCTAGCCCAGGCCGGCCCAGAGCCCCAGAGGGGGCCCAGCACCCCAGAGGGGACCCCTGCCACGATCAGGGGCGTGGCCGGCCTTCAAACCACCTGTGGCCCCTAGCCCAGGCCGGTGGCACTGGGGGGCCTGCATGTGCTGAGAACGCTGCCCTTCCCTCACCGCCTTCCCCCCCCTCCCCCCCCCACACACAGAGCCAGGCAGAGCGGTTCTGGTGGGTGTGGGCCGCGGCCCCAGGCCCTGTGGGGGTGGAGAGGTTCGCGCCGCAGCGGGTGTAGCCATGCAGGTTAACTTTGCCGGGAGTCCGAATAGGACTCAATGGAATGCAGCTGGCGGTGCTGGCCGTGTTAAGCTCCAGGAAGATGTGTTGTAGGAAGAGTGGGCATCATGTTCTCCCAGTAGAGCTGTGATCGCTGAGAATATGTGAAGGCAGCCTCCTGAAGGCCGAGCAGGAGAGCACTGCAAGGCATCTCCGCTCTGCATAAACCCTGCGGGGCCTGCCCCGAGCGCCTCCCTCTCCTGGCTGGCACACCTGCTCCAAGGAGGAGAGGACCCGCTGTCTGTGGCAAGGAGGCTGGTGAGGTTTGCCAGTGAAGACATAGGTCTGGCGGACCCATCGCATTCCCACAAGCAGTGGCCGCTGTCACTTCATAGGCATGCCCGAAGGCGAGGTGCTTCTGGCCCAGTGTGGAGTCTATTTTGCCAGGGCCCCAAAGTCTATTGAGGTGTACAGCGCCTACAACAATGCCAAAGCTGCCTGCTGCCCCGTCCCCCTGCACCTGAGGACTGTGCCGACCCCGCTCATGAAGGACTGGGCTATGGCAAGGGCTGCAAATACAACCCTATGTGCAGCGAGCCTGTGGACCAGGGATACCGGCCCGAAGAATGGAGAGGAGGAGATGGGTTTCTTCAAGCAGAGGCGATGCTGACTCGTTGAGGCTATGACAGCAGAAGGATGTTACTGTCTTTTCTTTTTTCTTCTTCTTTTTGATAGGAATGGCCAGAAAGAGAGTAAATGAATTGTGAAGTTGGTTTCCTGGTAAAAGTTAAAACAGCCCAACTTTTTATGCCAGAAATTTGAGAGTTTCTGAAGTGGAGGCACAGCTACTTCAGCTAAGTGTGTAATGTTGAGTTGTGTTCATCTGCGCTCTGCAGTGGTTATGCACATGGAAGTGTCCAGCAGCCTGTGCAATGAGTTAATGTTATAAGGGATTATCCATTTTGCCACAGTATTTAAATCATGTCATTTCAGAATTCAGTCCTGTAGGATTTTTTTCCCTTTAAAAAATGTATATTTTGAATAGTTTTAATTGGTAAAAAAAATGTAATTGTGATTTAATACTGCATAGTGCTCAGGGATATTTTTTTTTTTATATGCAAAGGTCTTATGAGCCAATAAGACTATTTCAAAGTAAAAAATAAAAATAAAAACCTTTGCTGGGAAGGCCGGTGGGGCTCTGGTGTGTTCGGGGCAGCCTGTTCATGCCAGGACCCGGGTGCGCAGCACACATGGTGGGCACGTGCTGGGAGCGTGACGCAGGCATGATATGGACATTTGAGCGTGAAAAGGTGTGCACACACCATTGTGTGCACAAATGCATCTGTTTCCCAGAAGCTTACCTGGAAAGGTGCTTTATCTGTAATAGGCAGTTTTCAAAATGTAATCCAGAGCAAGGGATCTGTAGCGAAAACACGTACGTAAGAAAAGGTTTTTGATACTAAACACAAAACTGTAATTGAAGTGTTTATGCCCAAATGTCCTGTCAGTCAACCATATGGTGATATTTATGGTCTGGTGGGTCTGTTTGAAAGGTTTGGTCAATCAGTTCTCATTTCACAACAATAAAATAATAGAACTAAATGATTACTAAATATATACTTCTAAGGCAAAGTAGCTTACCTGCTTTGTGCACTTTTTGCACATGTGTAGCACATCAAGGCTATTTATAAAGTATAACTTGGATGATGTGACAATATGGTTGAAGAAGGGGTGTGGCCAGTTGTTTTTAAAAATTAGGCACCTTACAGTTTTTAAGACCTAAAATCTTCAGAAGGAAAGGTCAGGGCTCCTTTAAGACCTATGAATAGGCCTAGGACATAAAAAAGCAGCTACCTTTTTAGGATGTGGCCTGAAAGAAACCTGTTATTTTCAGTTTTTTCTGTCTTCAAAGTAAAATAACATTTTTGCAGCCTTTTTATGTGAGGTGTTTTTTAATATATATTTTCATTACAATATTTGAAATAGATGTTGTCATTATTTTTAAGCAATAGTTTTTTCCTCTCAATATCAGAGACCTAAATTTTCACACACACCCCAAAAATGTTTATTTGAAGTAATTTATGCATCTGGACTCTGAGTAGCCTAATTCAACATTACACACTTATCTGAAGTAGCTGTGCCTCCACTTAAGAAACTCTCCAGGTGCCAGCAGGGGAGGGCAATTGGGGGCAATCAGGCCGGCAGGAGAGCAGTTAGAGGGCGATCAGGCTGGCAAGCAGAAGCCATTAGGAGATAGCGGTCCTGGATTGTGAGAAAGATGTCTGACTGGGTACAGAGGACTCCTTCTCTCCACTGGGACTTCTCACTCCCTGTCCTGGCACACTGTGCTTTCCCTTCTTCCCCTTGCTCTGCCCCACCTAATGGCAAGGGAGAGAAAATAAGATAATTGTATATATATATATATATATATATATATATATATATATATATATATAAATTTTTATACATATATATATTGCGCAGTTGTTGAAAGTATTACAGATATCTCCTTTGTTTGTGTGAGGATTTTTTCCTCATTGACCCCCTCCACCCCAAACCTGCCCCTCCCAGGCCTTCACCATTTTATTGTCTATGTCCATGGGTTATGCATATGTACATATAAGTTCCCCAGTTATTCACTCGCCTCCTACCCTCATCCCCTGCCTTCCCTCTGAAATTCGTCAGTCTGTTCCATGCTTCTATATTTTAACTTGACATGTGGGGAAGGGGCCACACTTTTTTTATATCTTTTCATTCTCAGCTCTTAACAAAGTATCTGACACATAGAGTTAGGACAGAAACTCAATAAATGCTTGTTTAATTAACCTTATCCAAGCTGAACGCCTAGAACTTATGTAATTCCAGGCGTTCTCTGTTATCAGTGATCTGGGTAAAGTCTTCTGAGCCTTATTTCAGAGGAAGGTAAATCTTAAGTAGTTCTGCCAGTTGTCCTCCAAAGAGGGTATTTCTGGAAACGCACCACAAAATGAATTTGTGTTTTGTTTTGTTTTTCCCGCAGGGCCTGAGCCGCCTCTATACAATTTGCCAATAATTTGAACGGATTTGTTTTTAAATCATAAAGTTAATAACAGCAATGTTAGATACACAGCTTTTATTCTTATTAGGAACAAAAATTATAGGTGATCAGAATGAGGTCTTACCTCTTACATTTGCATAATACAGATAAATGGATTAGCTCTATATATGCCCAGAATTATAGTTAATGCAAGAAACTGGAATACAATGGAGATAATTGATGTTTGTAATAAAGTATTACATAACAGAAACAAAAAAAAAATGAGGCTTTATTCTGAAACATCAGGCCTTGTTGCCTTTTAGTTCCTGTTATCCCAGGAACGAACTTGGATTTGTTTGCACCATTCCTGGGAAATTTGTTCATTCATTCTTACTAAGATATAACACTTTTCCCTGTCTTCTAAGGTCTCTTCTAGGGGTCTGGAGTGCTTTCTGGATTTCTTTTACAAGGGCACTAATCCCATTTAGGAGGGCTTCACCCTTATGAACTAATCACCTCTCAAAGGTCCCTCCTCCTAACATAGTGGGCATTGAGATTTAACATATGAACTGGGGGTGGTTGGAGGGGCATTCAGTTGTGAGCGGACACCATTGATTGTATTATGGCAAGGTTCTACTGTATCATTTTCTAAGATCTTACTATATACCAGTTTCTGTCGGGCAGATTACATGCTTTATCCCTAATCCTTAGAGTGTCCTGGAAAGCTGTAGGTACTGATATTTTTATGCTGTTGGTAAAGAATCTGATGCTAAGAACAGAAAAGTCCCTGGCCCAAGATTGTAGATCTAAGTAAGTGGCAGACTTAAGTAAGACTTGAGTGCAAGCCTGAGTTCTCATGATGGGATTAATGCCCTTACTGGAAGAGACCAGAGATCAGGCGCCTTTCCCCCCACCCACCTGTGTCAGGACACAGCAAGAAGGTGGCCTCCTGCAAGCCAGAGAGAGAGCCTGTCTTACCCTGCAGGCACCCTGATCTCAGATGTCCCAGCCTTTAGGATTGTGGGAAACAACTGCAAGGTGTGTAAGCCACCTAATCCGTGGTCTTTCTGTCATCGCCACTGAGTGGGCTAAGACAGTGACTTTTTATTCTTTTTAAAAATGTACATGAAAGGCCTTTGGCTCACCCGGACCTGTCTCAGAGGTAGGCTCCCCTCCCCATTCTGCAGCTCTTGATGGAGATGGCAGACGGTTTGCACCTGAACCTAAGGCTTGCCATCCATGTAGTCCAGGTCTGGTCCTTATCTCTGGAAAAAGTAAGCCCTTTCTCTCCTGAGAAGGCCAAGTATTTTCCATTAGTGAGTAGCTCAGGCCTCTGAGGATGGTAGGTTGTTCCCACTCTGTCTTGTCTGACTTTAAATGATTGCCCGCTTCAAGCTTGAGGAATTGTAAGTACTCTAGGGCCTAGCGTCTAGGAAGTACAACCTTTACGACCACTTGGAAAACCTTGAGGTAGCATAGGGCCCTTACCACAGAGGAAACAAATAAGGAGGGAGAGTAAATACCAGTAAAAGGAATAGAGAAATAAAATTTTGGTGCAGAAGGTTCTGAAATTTTAGTGGATTATTATGCTTCTAATTGTGTTTAATAAGCCATTCTGTCTTTTGTTTGCTTAAGGGTGTTGGAATATTACTCTCTGAAATGCAAATTATGTGGTTAGCCATCATTCATTTTTTAAACTCTTAATTATTTAATTTGTGGATGCTATTGGGTAAGAACCAAAATGATCTACACCCACCCAGTCTAAGTGCAGTGGTTCCCAATGTGGGGGTATGTGCCCCACAAGGGGGCAATTTGATTTTTAAGGAGGGTAATTCAAGAATGAGTTAACAGTGAATTTTTTGCATTTCTTACGGTTCTAGGGGCCTCATGTACAGCATATAAGTATATATTGTGACATATTTATGCATTTCAGTTCTCTATTATATGTTTTAAAACTTTATATGCTATTTTTTCATATCACTTCATATTACTGTTTTTTAAAACAATTTCTTAGTGATTTCTTCCGCAGTACTTCAACTGTCCTTTCGTTCTTTTATTTTTCTCTTTCATGGATGCCATGTTCTTTGGAAGCTTGTTTAGACCAAGTAATTGGCCTTTTGAGCTTGCTTCATGTGAGTAGGAGTTCACTTTTTGAATAATAAGAATTTTATGTCACAGGTGGAGGGGGCATCAGGGTTTTCGAGATACTGAGGTGGGGTGTGGCCAATAAAAGGTTGGGAACCGCTGCTCTAGTGTCTACAGTAACATGACTACAGTTTTCTTCCTTACTCTGATTTTACTGCTCTACTTTCTTCACATTTCTACTATTTCAAAAAACTCTTGCCCAGGAAGCTCAAAATTGCAAATAACGTTCTTATTTCGTTCTGAGACGTTTTGCAAATCCATGAAAGGACTATTAAACTACTCAACTTTCAACAGATGGCAGCAAATGGCTTCTTAACCTCCAAGATAGGCTTGGAAATCCTCACCTTGCCTGTCCACCAATCCTAAATGGGTATAAATGAATCCTCAACCAAGCCCCCATCCAATGAAAGCTCTGTCTTAAACCAGAACCTCCCTCAGCTCCCTCTAAGAAAAAGCCTTAAATATCCCATCTTTGCCCTCTGTCCTCTAGTGTCTCCCCCATGATGGTGAGCAACAACAGGCTTTCAAAAGCCTAGTTCGTTGATATTTTAAGGGGGTCAGATTCACTATTTTCTCTCAGAATTATGAAGTTAAACTAGAGGTCTCATTTTGCCCAAGAAAGAGCAGCCTCTTATTTTTATCCTGTAGAGTCTGGAAACATCATAAATTTCTGTGAAAAAAACGGTGTTCTAACTGCCAAAAGCTTATAATAGTTAGCACAGGAATTGAAAAAAGAATTAATCACGTCTGTCAGAGAAAACAGCAAAAAAACAAAACAAAAAAATCATGATAAAAAGAATTCATTTGAAGTCACACTTTGAGATGACATTATTTCCTCGCTGGTATTCAGACACCTGAAAGTTGCTTTAGAATATGTTGGTGAACGATTCTTATTCCCCACGAGTACGTTTTAAAAACAACAATATTTCATAGTAACGGTATAAAATGAAAATAATTGACTGCCTCTTGCCTTTTGGGGCTTGGCTTTTAATCTAAAAAGATATGAAACATAATGACATTCATCTATGTGAGACATTGGTAGACTTAAGAGAAATTAAGTCATAAGCCTAGAAGACTAGTTCATAAATCAGCAACTAGGTAAGACTTTTCCTAAAGGCTACCAAGGGACTCCTCACTCCTTTGGAATGCATTGCCCGTTCTTTCTACCCTTTTACTAGTAGGCTGAAGGTTTGGCAAAAAAAGAATGTATGGAATTAGAATTTATAAGAGCTGACAACACTGATGTCAATCTGATTGAACAGACTTAGAAGACTTGTTCAAAAATGACTCCTGATTTTAGTTTTCCTGGCAGTTTTCTAAAATGCTGCTCACAGAGCCTAAAAGCCATTCAGCAAGTAGTAGAAATGCTGTCGTGTAGCCATTAAGATGGCACTAAAAGGCAAAATATGGCAGCTAAAAGTATTTTTAATGACTTGAAATTGCTTAGAGTGCTTTCTAAAAGTAAAAGGATGCTGATTTATTTACCTAGTATACTTACCTAAATTAATTTGGCAGGATTACTTTGAACCTAATCCTCTTACAATGAAATTTATATGTTAATATTTTTAAATGATGCATCATCTTTTTCCTGAAGGATGTAATATATTGTGATCACGTGACTCTACCCATAGTTATTAAGGGAAGAAGTAAATTAACCCATTGCTGAAACGTGAGCACAGACGACATTTTCGCCGAGATGACATTTATGACATATGGGACCGTGGAGATAAAACTGTTCATGAGAACAAATAGAATCGCACTCTAGTTTTAGCTTCCTCTGGTGTACACTTGCCACGAGAAAGATGGAAGGGGCTTCACTGGGCATACATTTTTGTTGTCATGTCGTTTTCCATTTTAAATGAATGAGCTTTTTCTACACCTTTCTGATGAAGCACAATCTTTATTCACTACAGTTTGAATCCTCAGGAGATTCTCAGTATAGACCATTTTCTATGTAATTTTTCTCCTTTTATGGAAATAGTAACCATATTACTAACACTTGAATAGACCTTTCCCAGCGTGAGGTCAGGGATGGCCGTGCTCCAGCGTGTACACACCTGCTGATTCAGTTCGACAGCTTGCATTTCTCTCCAGTTTTGGGACCTCTCCTTGGCACTTGGGGCCGTGGCCTTGACAAAGAGTATAAATACAATGAGATGTTATGAACTATGAAATACGTTTTTGATCATTAATAATCGATGTGCATTTTAAGGGAATGTGACAAGTTCCTGTAGTTGACACTTAATCCATGTTTACTGTGTGCTAGGTGCTGTAGTGAGTGTGTGTGTGTGTGAATGGCTGGATCCCTCCCCCTCATAGACCATCGCCTTAATCCCCAATGTGATGATACTTGAAGGAAGGACCTTTGGAGGTAATTAGGTCCTAAGGGTGGAGTGAGTGGGATTAGTGTCCCCAAAAGAAGATTCATGAGACCGATGACCTCTCTCCACCACGTGAACCCCACCTTCTGCAAACGTGGAAGAGGGCCCCCACCCAGAAGCTGACCCAGCCTTCCAGCCTCCAGGACTGGGAGCCATGTCTGACT
Organism: Murina feae; assembly: GCA_004026665.1. Taxonomy (NCBI): domain Eukaryota; kingdom Metazoa; phylum Chordata; class Mammalia; order Chiroptera; family Vespertilionidae; genus Murina; species Murina feae. Next base: position 81,370 of record PVJC01000796.1, on the reverse strand, counting down.
GTAGTTAAGCCCCCCCAACCCCACTCCCACCCTCACCCCAGTCTATGGTATCCTCTGTGGGAGCCTGAAGCGACCAGCATGGCATGTCACGTCATTATCTTCTTAAATTCTTACAGGAACCACTGTCACCCTTACTTTAGACAGGAGCAGAATTGAAGACAGAGCGGCTAAACAGTTCATCCAAGACACACACACAGCGACGGACAGGTGTCCAGGGCTGAAGCCCGTTTGCCTGCTCCTCCCTCAGTGCTCTGCCTTTCAAACTGAATTGTTTGATTGTCCCTGTGACTGACATCTGTCTCCCTGGGACCTACAGACAGACAGCAGGAGCACAGGAACCTGGAAATGAAAGCCCGAGCTTTTGAGTGGGTTATGATATTCTATGACAGAGGTGGGTCCTCCCTCCCACACATCCTCCAAGTGGGAACCATGGGAATTAGAGGGGAGTCAGCTTGAAAGTATTCACTATGTAAAGGATTTATTCTCTACAACATCTTGGCACATATCTCAGTTTATTTTAAAGACCATTATAAACTGGTAAACAAAAATTAGAGAAGCAGAGCAGCATTAAACAGACTGTCAAACTACAGCAGGAAGGCCAGGGAGAGTCGGGGGGAGGGGAAAGAGATCAACCAAAGGACTTTTATGCATCCATATGAGCATACCCAATGGACACAAGACTCCGGAGGACGGGGGAAGGTCAAGGGGGGAAAAAAAGAGACATATGTACTACTCTTTGTACTATTTTAAGAAATAATAATTTAAAAAAGTCAACAACAACAAAAAAGGCTAGTGTAACTGTGGGTTAATTTATAGGTCAGTCTAGTAAAGCATAGGTTAAATCTTTTCAAAAGTGTTCAAGTTCCGTGTGTGTGTTTTATGCGTTTGTTGGTGGGTGAGATAGAGTTCAGGGCAGTACTCCCCCTAGGAAAATCTGTGCACATCTAGGAGGTACTTCTCAAGGGGGTACAGGCGCCACACCCAGACATTCTCCATCTCCATACCAATGGAAGACAAGGATGCTCAGGCCAGCAGTGCAGCCAACCTCACCAGCAGTCCTACTACTCCATCCTGCTCCCTGGATTCTAGGAAGCTGCCCACCCCAGAAACCACCTCCTGCGGTTCTCTTGGTACTTCACTCTCCTGTTAGAGCAAACTGTTGGTTTCAAGATGCTGCAGTTTTTTAACAGGGCCATGCCTCTTCCCTCTCTTTACATCTTAGAGCAATGCTTCTCAACCTTCCTAATGCCGCACCCCTTTAATACAGGTCCTCATGTTGTGGTGACCCCCAACCATAAAATTATTTTCATTGCTACTTCATAACTGTCATGTTGTTACTGTTATGAATCATAATGTAAATATCTGATATGCAGGATGTTTTTAGGCGACCCCCGTGAAAGGGTTGTTCGACCCCCAAAGGGTGGCGACCCACAGATTGAGAACCGCTGTCTCAGAGGCTTCAACAGGTCCCTTTCTCTCCCTCAGTTTATGATTCTATAAATGTTATAAGTGGTTAGATCATCCGGAACTGCCTACAAGTCATATTTTAGCTGTTCTAAGTCAGACATTCGCTACTCACCCTTTTTTCCATGTATTTCCCTCCAAGGCAGCATCACCCACCTGCCTCCGCTTTGCGGGAGGTGTGTTGAGAGATTATCAGGGAATTGAGTTCTAAGTAACATGACAGAACTAAAAAGCAATTGAACTTGACAGGGTCCTGGTTTCTCTAGCAGTGGCGGGACGGGGGGGCAGGGGGGAGGGCGGTGCAGTGCGCAGGCTGCCTGTGGCTTCAAGACAAAGCTGGCATATTTGTCAGTTAGGGACTTTCCCAGACACAGACTCTAAAAACCATCCCAGTAATAACCTCATATCATAAAAGAAAACTCTGCAACGGAATGGATGTTTGCAATTCAGAAATTATGTGCATTTTCTCAGCATGAGATCCACTTACCTATCACGTTATGCCACATCACATGATAAATTATCCAGTGCGATCTAAAACCACTTGAGACATTTAAAAGTTTTATAGTACAGTCTTTTAAAGTTTACTAACTACTATATAAAATTAATAAGATCATTTATACAGTTTCTTGCTTTATTGATTGTGGGTAATAGCCTGTAGATGGCAATATAGTAGAATGATGTGACGAACTGCTTTTAAAAAAACGTATTTAAACTCGAGTAATTTATTTGGTGTTTCTCGGATTCCTTTCCCTTCTGAAGTCTTGCGGAGAAACAGTCAGATGATATTGAGTTTCTTTGTTCACTAAAAATTTTGAGGGGAATTTCTTCAAGGGGAGATGTGGGTTTTAATGCATAAATTTTTTAGACAGACTATTGAAGTTGAAATTTCATTTCAAGAGGCAGTCAGCTTTGTTTAACTCTATATTTTTAGTATCCACAGTTACTGAACCAGATTTTGCTTTAATTAATAACGATGGGATGTGAGGCAGTTCCAGGGCTGCTTTTTCTATTAACTTGCAATTTCCTGTAGGAAATTAATAAAATGAAAGAGGTGGGGGTGGCCAGCGAGAATAGATGCACACTACAGTTGCAAGTCACTAAAATTCATCAGAATAAATTAAGCTGCACAGGCTTTTTTAAATTCTATGAAGTTTCCTAATTCTTCAGGCAAATTTGACTAAGAAGCTACGCCATCCCCAAAAGTGACCAACGCTAATATAAAAGGCATTAGTTAATTAAAGGATCACGATAACACGTTTTGCTGTGCAGTATCATGTGTTGGTTAAGAAAGAATATTCTAGAAATAGGTTGCCTGAGATTGAATTCTGGTTCTGCCACTTCCGAGCTGTGGGAATTTGGACAATTCAATTCTGTGTTTCTCTCTTTATGTTTAAAATGGGGATCATAATAACATCTGTCTTATCAGGTTGCTCTGAGGACTAAAGGAGTTCCTATAATATTGTAGCATTTACTATGTAGTATCTGGTACATAGTAAGTGCTACAATTGACTGTTCTTAGCATTTGAGGCTTTTTTTTCCTTCAATATTAAATTTTGTTTAAATCATCTTTAATTTAGCTGTCTCTTCTATAAGCAGTGGAGCCAAATCTTCAGAAAAAAATTTAAGTTGTTAAAATATTTCCCATTTCGTTTTGTTTTTCTGAGTTACCATGAATTTGCCTACTTTTTTTTTGTTTTGTTTTTTGGGGGGTTTTTTAGATATATTTTTTTATTGATTTCAGAGAGAGAGAGAGAGAGAAACATCAATGATGAAAGAGAATCATTGATCGTCTGCCTCCTGCACGCCCCCTACTGGGGATTGAGTCTGAAAAGTGGCCGTGTACCCTTGGCCCGAATTGAACCTGGGACCCTTCAGTCCACAGGCGGAGGCTCTATCCACTGAGACAAACTGGCTAGGGTTTGCCTACGTTTTAAGAGTTTCATCTGGGAATCCAAAGGGCACATGCAGTTGTGCATACCTGTATATGTATATTTGTTTATTATGTGCACACATACTTTTAAGTCCATGTCATGGACACTGAATTCCAAGTGTCTGGAAATTTTTTTATTTTATTTTATTTTTTTTAGTAAAGGATTCCTTTTGCAGAGATTCTAGAAAATCTTGAAAAAATATTTGGAAGACTATTGCCAGTTGACCAGGATATACAAAGAATCACAGCAGCTGGGCCCTTTAATGGCTAGCATTTAGATCTGCAACTCAGCCACGTTGGTAAGGCCGCAGGCCAGTGTGGCTGGCTGCCTTTTCACAGTTATAAGTATGCTCATTGTACAATCAATATGTATTGCAATTTGAATAAAGACATAAGAAAATGTAGAATTAAGGGCTATACTGCTTTGACTGTATTGTTTATGTAATTAATAACATTAACAAATTTTAATTTGGGCTTCGTTTGCACTGCGTGTAAATGCCTATTCAGTGACATACCTGAGACAGCTTCTTGTTCTTTGTTATGTGCTCATGTGCTCGTCTGAGCATGTCTTGTTACCTGGATTGCCTTATAAAAGTTGCTTTTAATTTCCCAAGTTAATTAAAGGTTTATCTTACATTATAGGCACCCTAGTTTTGAGTGTTGTGTTTTGTTTTGTTTTCTTCCTGGGTGGGGAAGGTTGAAGGGATAGTACCTTTTATCATCAAGCCTTGTATTGTTTGTTTATCATTGCTGTATGAATTATTACGCAATTACTTTTTATTAAGTAATAATAATGAGAGACTGAAGCAGGTGTTAATAAAAATGACTACAATTCATATGCCAGCATGTTCATCGGTTTGGTTTTTCCTTCCAAGCACTAGTTTAAATGGACTGCTGGAAAATGTTGCTAACTTGTTGGTATCATGTTAAAAATTACATTAGCAACATTTTCAAAATGATTTGTTGTCCATTGTCGCGCATTTAAACCAGATCTAGGAAGAAAAGTTTTCTTTTTATTGTGAATAAATAGGATCCTTTAGTATAAGCATTCTGTAATTTATTCATCAGGTTATGGACTGTGTTTTCAGTTTGAAGCTACTAGGAAAAAAAGCTGTTATGAGCTTTATGGACAGCTCTTTTTTTTGTGCCTATCTTTTCATTTCTCTTAATCAAATACATACCTAGGAGTGGTATTGGACCAGTAGATTGCATATGTTTAACTTCATGAGACACTACCAGACGGTTTCCAAAGGGACTGAACTGCTGCACATTCTCACTGGCAATCTATGGAAGTTCCAATTGTTCTACATTTCAACCCTTAATTGTAGCCATTCTATTGGTTATCTTGTTGTGGTTTGATTTTGCATTTTCTTATGACTACAGTGTTGAGCATTTATCCATTTGCTTTTTGGCCTTTTGTGTAACTGTGTTGGTAGAGATTGATTTTTTAAACCAATTTCATTTGGGTTGTTTGTCTTGCTATTAAGTTGCAGGATTGTAAGATTTTTAAAAATATACTTTGGATACATTTCTTTATTATATACCAGAGGCCCGGTGCATGAAATTTGTGCATGGGTAGGGTCCCTCAGCCAGGCGTTCAGGGCCAATCAGGGCCTTTCTTCCCCGGCTGCCAGCTGGAGCCTTCCTTCGTTCTGCGCCGCCTCGTGGTGGTCAGCTCACATCATGGTGAGCAGTTGGACTCCCTGTTGGTCTAACTTCCAAGGGAACAATTTGCATATTAACCTTTTATTGTATAGGATGTTTTTGGCAAATATTTCCTCTCGGTCTGCAGCTTGCCTTTTCCTTTCTTTATGAGTATCTTTTGAAGAACAGATGTTTTTAATTTTGATGATGTTCAACTTATTGGTTTTTTTTCTTTTATGAATCATGCTTTTTACCTTCTAGAAGTATTATGCTTTAGCTCTTACATTTCAGGCTCTATTGAGATTTTGTTTTGTTAGGTATTGTTTTCGTTTTTGCTTAATATTGTGTGAAATAAGGGCCAAGTTCTTTTTTATTCATATAGATAACCTAATTGGCCCAGCACATTCTTTGTCCCCATCGAATTACTTGGGCTGCTTTGTTTCAGATCAGTTGACTATATATAGTTTATTGATTTACTCTATTCTGCTTTATTTATACACTAGAGGCCCAGAGCATGGATTTGTGCACCTGGTTTGGTCCCTGAGTTGTTTGTGTGGGAGAGGAAGGAGGGTGATGGGAGGGGTGGATAGTTTTCTACTAATTCTTTCATAGACAAAGGGATGATCAGGTTACATAATTCTTCTTGAGTAAATTTTTGTAGTTTTGGGGAGTTTTTTGGAGTTTGTCATTTTATCTAATTTGTCAAATTTATTGGTAATTCCCTTATTATCTTTTTAATGTTCCTTATTATTTTTTTAAATGCCTGTAGAATTTATAGTGATGTCTTCTCTTTCATTCCTAATGTTACATCTCTTTTTCTTGGTTAGCCTTGCTGCAAATTTATCAAAAATCTTGTTTACAAAATCAAACAACTTTTGATTTTATGGATTTATTTTTTGTTTTGCTTGTCATTGATATTTGTCTGTCATTTCCATTTATCTGTTTCAGCTTAATTTAATACCTCTTTTCTAATGTCTTAAGCAGGAAGCTTGGATCAGTGATTTGAAACCTTTCTTATTTCTTCATAAAAGTATTTGAAGGTATAAATTTTCCTTTAAATATTCCTTGAGCTACATTGCACAAATTTTGTTATGTTGCATTTTCATTTTCATTTAATTTAAAACATTTTCTAAATTTCCTAATGAATTCCCTTTTGACCCTTGAGTTATTTTAGAAGTATGTTGTTTAAGTTTCAAGTATTGGGGGATTTTTTTCAACATATTCATGTGCTTTCTTTCTAGTTTAATTCTTCTGTTGTTAGAGAATAATTTTGTGTGATTTTCATTTATTAAAATTTGTTGTGGTATCTTTTTGGCTCTAAATATGAATATGACCTATCTTTGTTGATGGTCCATATACACTTGAATAGAGTGTATATCTCCTCTTGTGTGAAGGTCTAGAATTGTCAAGTAGTTCATTTTTTAAAAAATGTTTTTTATTGATTTTTTTGCAGAGAGGAAGGGAGAGGGATAGAGTCAGAAACATTGATGACAGAGAAACATCGATCAGCTGCCTCCTGCATACCCCCTACTGGGGATGCACCTGCAACCAAGGTACATGCCCTTGACAGGAATCGAACCTGGGACCCTTCAGTCCACAGACCGACACTCTATCCACTGAGCTAAACCGGTTCTGGCCAAGTAGTTCATTTTTATTGATAATATCATTGAAGTCTTCTCCATCCTCAGTTCTGCATTCTTACTGATCTGTCCTTAGTCCTATATTCTTACTGAAGAGAAGTATTAAAATAGTCAATTATAGTTGTGGTCTTACCTCTTTCTCCTTTAAGTTCTATCAGGTTTGCTTTGTGTATTTTGAAGCTCTGTTACTAAGCATTACCCATTTAGGATTGTCATGTCATTTTGATGAGATGACTTCTTTATCATTATAAAATATCATTCCCTTTTTCTGGTAATGTTTTTTTTTGGTCTGAGATTTACTCTCTTCACTATTAATGTAGTCACTTCATCTTTCTTTTAATTATTGTTTGCGTGGAATATCTTCTTAATCCTCACCTGATGATATGTTTGCTTGTTTTTTTTTTAGACAGGGAAGAATGAAGGGGGAGAGAGAACAGTCAATCAGTTGCCTCCAGTATGCAACCAAACTGGGATTGAACCCACAACCTACCAGGTATATATGCCCTGCTGGGGTATTGAACCGGCAGTCTTTCAGTGCATGTGACAGTGCTCCAACCAACTTTGCCAACCAGCCAGGGAACAGAATATATATTTTTATTATTTTACTTTTAACCTAACTGTGTGTTGATATTTAAAATGAGTTTCTTGTGGACAGCTATAATTAGGTCTTGTTTTTTTAAAATCCAATTTGAGAATCCTACCTTTTAATTTGTATATTTAGACCACTTACATCCAATATAATTATCAATATGACTGAGCTAAAATCTATGATCTTATTATTTGTTTACAATGTCCTTGTTAGTGTCTTGTCCTGCTTCTGTAGCTCACATATATTTCACAACATTTCTTTTCTCTTTCTCTACATGTGGCCATTATACGCTTATTCCAGTTCTTTCAGTGGGCTGCATTTCCGGTCTCCAGATACTTCCACGTGCAATTCTCTCTGCCTGGTTCAGCCGGTCCTACCTTCCCGTTTCTCAACCTCAAATAGTTCTGACTCATCCTTCCAATGCAGTCAAGATTGTATTCCTCTAATAAGTTTTTCTTATATTTCTTTTTTTTTAAATATATTTTATTCATTTTTCATAGAGAGGAAGGGAGAGGGATAGAGAGTTAGAAACGTCAATGAGAGAGAAACATCCATCAGCTGCCTCCTGCACACCCCCTGCTGGGGATGTGCCCGAAACCAAGGTACATGCCCTTGACTGGAATCGAACCTGGGACCCTTCAGTCTGCAGGTTGACGCTCTATCCACTGAGCCAAACCAGTTAGGGCAGTTTTTCTTATATTTCAAGTCCAGGGTAAGTACCTCTTCCTAACTTTGTTTCACATACTTAAGAGTTTGTCCCATTAGTACTGAGTTTTTAATCTAAGCTCTCTGTAGGAGGAGGGTGTTAGAGGGTGACTGAGGGGCTTTTTCTCTTAAAAAGGAGAACCCCCAGCAAGATTACCATGAGCATCTGCTCGGCTGTCACACTCCCGCAAGCCCTAAGGGCCTCGACGAGTCCTTTTGGCCATCCTGCTTGAGATCATCTCAGTTAAACTAGTGAGCGAGCTCCCTCATATCCCTGTGAGCATGCAGTTCGTTTAATTACAGTGCAGTTAGGCATTTTGTTTCCTTGTGCTTTAGGGAACGAGGCCCAAAGGAAGGTTCTCTTCCAGATGAGTTTTGTTTTTACCAAACCAAAGAGTATGTGTGTACTTATGGAAAACTGAAGTGGACTTGCTAAAAAGCCAGCGCTGTTGTTTTCCACTCACAGGGGCTGGAATTACATCACTGGCAGCGTACCAAAATCTGATGTTATGCTCCTGCAATAAGATAGCTGCTCGTTGCGCTTGGTACTCCTGTGAAACAGCATTCTTTTTGTATTAGATTATCACAGAGCATTTAAATAACTTTTTCTAAAATGGATTTTTAAAATTTCCACAATAAAGTTCGTCAGCATTCACACGTCAAGATAGAACAATTGTGAAATGGTACTAAATAATAGATAGATGTCTAAAGAACAGTGTGTAGTTTTTAAAAAATCCTTCCAAGACAAATTACGGTAATAAGTATTGACGAGAAATGTGGTTTATCTATTTATAGAAAACATAATTGTAGCAGACATTTTCAAGTATATTTTTTCTTACTTCCTTAATTACCTTTAATCAGACATTCTTAGAACATTTTGTACCTACAAAATAATATTCTTTGACAACCAAGTGCAATTTGGAAAGGAGAATCTTATAAGAGTTTTTTATTTTTTTCATTTGACTCTTCACAGAGAATCTCATTTTTATTACCCTGGTGGTAGGAAGCTACAGTTATATTTTGTTTGATAGAAGGAAGAGAAAATTATATTCTATTAAACAAAACTATACAGGTAAAAATCTGATTCATTCTCTGAACATCGCATAAATGTAAGATCAAGTAACTGAATGAATGATCTAATTCAACATTCTAAATATTGTTATACCTTAATTTAGGGAGCACATACTTATTCACTATTTAAAATCCACTTGAATCACCAAAATATCAGCCATATTGTGGGAAATAACATGATGTTGGTTTGGTAAGCAATGGTAATGGACCGCCCCCAAATATATATCTTATCACGAAATTATTTCCAAAGAGATTTTTCAGAACTTGTCATGGTCTAGAGAGTATATGTTCATTTTAATTATTTTAATTCATCTAATAGATCTTATTAAATTTAAAATAAAATTTTAATTTTTAAAATAAGTTTTTAATTTGTAGGAAATATTCCAGATGTATAGACACATGTGATATTGAGCTACCATCCAAATTAAGATCCAACTGTTAAGAGTGATTGGCCAGTGGACTAGGGAGACAGTGCTTTCTTCCACCAGCGTGATGTGTACAGTGTTCTTTTTTTAAAATATATTTTTATTGATTTCTGAGAGGAAGAGGAGGGAGAGAGAGAGATAAAAACATCAGTGATGAGAGAGCAATCGTTGATCAGCTGCCTCCTGCACACCCCCCCACTGGGGATCAAGCTGGCAACCCAGGCATGAGCCCTTGACCAGAATTGAACCCAGGACCCTTCAGTCCACAGGTCGGTGTTCTATGCACTAAGCCAAACCGCCTAGGGCTGTACAGCGTTCTTTAACATGCCCTTGAAGTTACGGCAGAGCCTTAACCTGCAGGTCTCAGGAAGGGTTTGAGACAAGAGGGTAAGACGGGAGGAAGGGGAGGCGGCCGCTGTGGTGTGGACAGGGAGTCTAAGTGCCCATTCTCACAGTGCCTGCCTTCCCATCCAGCTTGGTCAGAAAGCACACATGAATTAGTCATGAGACCAGGTGTGTGTCCCAGCTCTTACCCCTACCAGATGCACAACCTGAGGCAAGTTATCACGCCTCAGTTTCTCCATCTGTTAAAAGCAAGATGGCAGTATCTACCTCCCAGCGTTGATGTGCTGTGTCAATTCCATAATGATGTGGGGGGGAAACTTTTCAAATGGAACATCATGGTACACGTATTAATTGTGTAGCTCACATAATTGGGTTAGAAGAAAATCTGTAGAGAACATTTTCTGAATTGCCTGCCTACATAACTGCAGTATGAATAGGTGGGAGCCACTGAGCAAACCAACAAACAAACAGGCAGGCACCGAAAACTGAGTCCCTCGGTTGTCCCCATGGTCGTATGAAATCCATAGTCCTTTACCACCCTTCCTTTAGGCTGAGGCCAATTGAATAGAATAAAGGCTCACAGCTGAGCCTGGGGGCTGAACACCTCCTCTCAAAGTGCGAGAGCCAGCATAGTAGCAAAATACAGGTTTGTTATTTGAAAGCAATAAAATGACTGTGCTTATGTACTTGAATTTTCCTTTGAATACAGAAAAGTGAAGCTGCTATTGAATTCCACCACCACAGATCCAAAACATCCATTGGTGTGTGTGTGTGTGTGTGTGTGTGTGTTAGAATATTCTGAACTTATGAGTTATTTTTAGAACAATTTTTTAATCCACTAAAGTAGATTATCTTTAAGTGGAGGATGACTTCAGAGTAGAGATTTTTTTCTTTTACTTTTTGTCTCCTCATCAGGCAGGATTAACAAAACAGAAAGTGTAACCATAAGTTGGCATGTGTGCCAAGAGAAAGTGGCAGCACGGGAGAGGCCTCTGGACCTACATCTGTCAGAGAGGCTAGAAAATGAGAAAGTTGGAGAACTCTAAGTGGATGTTGTACATTTCATCTTATCAATGAATACTTGCCTTAGTAATTTTTAAGAAAATCATATTTCTGCTCTGGACTGTGTGGCTCAGTTGGTTGTCTCGTGCCCTGAAGGTTGCTGGTTCTGTTCCAGGTCAGAGCACATGCCTGGACTGCAGGCTCCATCCCCTGCAGGGAGATGTTCTGCCGTCCATGTTCTTCTCTCACATTGGTGTTTCTCTCCCTCTCTCCCTCTCTAAAAAATCAATTAAAAAATTTTTGGCCCTAGCTGGTTTGGCTTAGTGGTTAGAGTGTCGGACTGTGGACTGAGGTGTGTCAGGTTCGGTTCTGGTCAGGGGCTCATGCCCGGGTTGCAGGCTCAATTCCCAGTGGGACGTGTAAAGGAGGCAGCTGATCAAAGATTCTCTCATCATTGATGTTTCTATCTCTCCCCCTCTCCATTCCTCCCTATAATCAATAAAAATATATTAAAAAATTTTTGAAACATCATGTTTCAATCCCAAAATGCAAGGTAAGAGAGAATAAATAGTATGGCAAGATGATGCCATGAACCTTTGGTAGGTACTGTAACACAGGAGCATACAGTAGGGGACTAATTGTGTTCTCTGGAAACACTCTCCAGAGACAGGTTCGGTGAATTACAGTCTTGATGCTAGCCCAAGGTCATTGTCAGCAAAAAGAAGTCCCTCTTCACCATGACTGTAGAAAATAAGAAACACTCACGCCACTAAAGTTCAGTGAACACAGATTTTGATCACTTCCCCTCTAGCTCTACTTGCCTGTGGTCATGGGACACGATCTGTCAACTGGAGGTGGTGGCCACCTGACACTTGTTCTGCAAGGGAGCCCTGGCTACATCACGTCACTACGTTCTTTTGGCTGTTGCCTTACGTGAGGGATGCTAAGCTGTGGGCAGTTCAGGTGAACATCACAGTGGCTGACGGATCAAATTACTTTAAGTCATTTTTCATTCAACAAGTACTCAGTGAGCACTACTGGAGGTACACATTGTAAAGATTTTTATTTGGAATCTAAAAAAGTCCAGTCATAGAAGCAGAGAGTAGAATGGTGGTTACCAGGAATGGGGAGGTGGAGAAAATGAGGAGATGATGGTCAAGGGTACAAAGCTGTCAGTTATGTAGGATGGGTAAGTTTAAAGAAGTAATGTGTGGCATGATGCCTATAGTTAATAGCACTGTGTTGAATACCGGAAATTGGCTAAGAGAGTAGATTTCAGATGCTCTCATCACATACATACACACAATGATAACTGTATGGATATAATTAGCTTAACTGTACTCATCATTTGTATATATGTATATATAATCACTATATCGCATAACAAATATATACAATTTTATTTTTACAAACAAATCAATATTCTAATTCCAGATATTTCTGGTAGTAATGCCTGACCTTTCACATTGTGAGGAGTAGAGGGGAAAAAACGAGTAACTGATCTATCACATGCCTCTCAACTCCTTTAATAAACAATTCGAATAGAATCATGTGTGAAGTTGCATGTGGATTATAGCAGGTCTTTCCCATACCTTATTTTCCTGTTCCATCAAGCAGAAAGTCTTTCTTTTACCTAACTTTTCCTTTTCCTGCGGCACGATTGGATAATTTGTGAGGAAATGGATTCTCTGATACTAATCCCAGGCCAGATTGGAAGTCAATGGCTTACAGTCCATTTTTAGGTTCTGTGTGCCATCCCGCTGCCCCAGCAGAATCCCCGTGCTCCCAGCTGCATCTCTGCTGGTACAGATTCCGTGCTAGAGCCCTGGGAACACAGAGTGCCTCCAAGGACATCTTCCTTGAGCTCCGCCTCCTGGTCTAATTCAAGTAACCAAGAGCATAAGGTTTTTATGCTCCTTCAGTTGGGGAGTAAATGTGATTATCCTAGACTATGAATTATTAAATTGGGGAAAAATCATGAGATTATTTATGAGATAATAATAAACATGACTTAGAGTCCTTAGTGTGAATTTCATGAGACTAAATTGTCTAAGGACTTCAGGCACCTGAAAGGTCAACATTTTTTTAATTGTATTCAGTTTATGAAATCAATATTTATTGGGCACTAAACATAAAATATAGGGCCCAGGCAAAAGCGAAGGAGGCAGGACTTTGACCTTAGTGTTATTTCAATCTAATAAAAAATAGCCATGTACATATATGATCGAAGGATACGAACGAACAGTGAGCCACATATGTACGCACTGATAAATGCCCGAGTGATTATGTTGGGGTAGACCTTATTAATCTTAGTTTTTTCTCTTCTGCCTGTTCTGGTTAACCAGGAAAATAAAACTACCTCTTACACAAGCAGGAAAAGAAAAGAAAAAGAAACTGTCAAGATGTTTCATGAGCTGAATTAGCACTTAGCACTAAGTGTCTAAGCTGAATTACCCATAAATAGTGTTTTTGTTTTGCTTGGCTTTTTAATTGAGAGATATTTAGCCCTGTAAAATCGGCTTCTTCCCAAAATACAGCACTTCAATATGTGGCTTTGATTTTATGTTGTATATTTTTCTATTTTAATCTTCAGTCACACAAACATGAAGTTATGGCTCCAACAGAAAATTCTAGCTGTCGTTAGCCAGTGATTTATCACGGGGAGAGACTGTTTTACCGCAGAATTTCCGAATCAAACTTTTCCTCCATCACACAGTCCACCTTCTCCACTCCCTCCTCCTTTCGCCGCTCCATTAGTCTGTGCAAATTGCCTTTCATTTTATTGCTTTCCACGGGCTTCTAAGTGCTTGTTTAGAAACAATTTTTCTTCAGTTCACACTAAAGTCCAAGATTCATTTGATTCATTTTTTTAATAATCAGCCAATCCTTTCCTCATTACTTTTGGTTTCTGTGGATAAGAGGCAGAAATGTGAGCTGCTGAAGCTGTAGGTAACTAAGTATCCACTTGGTCCATTGAAAACACACTGTGCGCAAAGCTGGGCTGCTGGTTTCTAAACTAGTTTCAAGTTATGCAACAACTGAAGCTTATTTGCCTCAGGATTTTAAAATGATATGGCATTGGTATGTTGATGGATGAATGCCCCAGTGTTTTATTCTTTTGTTTTTATGCTTTTATTATAACTGTTTTACCCTGTATATTTTCACATCTTGTGGCAATCAGCAAGTAATTAATATATTGCAACTCCATTTTAGTTAAAGAAATTGTTCAAAAAAATAGGTTACTGTTTAGAAATTCTTGCTATGCTCTTCATGAGAGTTTTTTATATTTCCAACGTTAAAGCCTGGATATTATGTTTCTTTCAATCAGCCATTTTCATCGTTCTTTCCGCACACTACCAGAAATCTCCAGTTGGGCAAACCCAGTCCTTGTCTTATTTCAGTTGTCTGTGACATGTCATTCTGCTGGTTACTCCTCTATGAAGTCACTCAAAATCATAAAGTACCACCCAGGTGCCAGGTGCCAGGTGCCATGTTATTGGGAAGACAAGGCAAGCAAGATGGCCATGGTCATCGCCCATGTAGTGCTTATTATTTAGTGAAGAATTCAAAGAAAACAGAAAACAAAACTTATCCCTTCAACTCTATGCCTTCATTGAAGCCAGATTTTATCGACCTGCTCAGTCCTCCCCGTCACACCATCTTTTGCTGGATGCTCATCCGTTATGTCAACTGTGACTGTTATTCGGGCTTCCTTCCCACACCCTCTTTTTACTCTGTTGGCAATCTCATTCCCATCAGACTCTGACCACCTTCCATGTGCCTGTGATGTCAGATCTCTTGATCTGCAAACCCATGAGCCAGCAGTTTGCTAGAAATATCCACCGGTCCCCTTGGCACCTCAAACTCAGCATGTCAGAATCGAGCTCATTAGCTTTCATGTCTCTTCTTTAAACTTTCCTTTCCCCTCCACCTCTACTCTTTTCTGTAGTTACGAGCGTCACTATCTCCCTAAAATACAGATAGTCCTGTTTTCCAGGAGGACAGAACTTTTCTGACCAGGTCTGTATCTCTAGTTCTTAGTAAGTGTAGGCTGAGTAAATACAGAGGTTTTTCAAAATATGTGCTGAGTAAATGCAAAGGTTTTCTTGACTCTTCTGTCTCCATAAGAACTAACAAAATTTGTCCAAGTGAAGCTCTTGAATTCATCTCATTGTCATTGTTTTCACAACATTCTACCACATTCAAGCCCTTTCTTGTATACCTTTAATATACTGCTTTTTTCCTCATACTTCTGTCTCTCTCCATTAGTCCTTGAACAGTCAGTCATGCTTTGTGAGCTCACATAGCCCATACGTCGTTGCATCACGACTCTTTCCAGGGATGCCTTTCTCACTGTAACTCCTCCACCGGGTGAGCTCAGCGCCCAGTGTCCACATGAATGGCGCCCCGCAAGTTTGCTGAATGAATGAGTGCTGTCAGTGGCAAGTAGGCTATGTGGACACTAGGTGGTAACGCTAGCCAGGATTTTAGCCCCACTGCCTTTTCAGGAATGGGTCCACCAATAGACTATCCTATTGTTGTTTTTTCAAACCTGTTTCTTTCTGAATTTCTCTTGAGTTGTTGGGCACTACCATCCTCCATTCAGTTATCATATAGGAAGGAGCTACTTCTTATCAAAGTGAGCTGCCCTTTATCAAAGAGATGAACTTGTGAGTGGGTGGGGCTGAGCATCACCGCTGCTTCAGTCCTGTGCTCTCCGATCGAACGTTAACATGCCTGATGTCAGAGCTCCACAAAGCAGCATGCGCACCTTGGAGGGACCCCAGCGTTTGGAAACCTGACAACGTGCCTCCAACTCACTGCTTTTTAAAAACAACTAAACACAACGAAACCCGTGGTGCACAAGCCAAACTACTGATTGTCTAGGCCACACCGCGGCAGACTGTTTCAGGATTGAAAACCCATGATATTGGCCTGTGCTCTGGGGTTATAAATTTTTAAGTATGCTTGATTAGTGCCTGCAATTAATGTGTTAGCTAAGCATACACGGTGCAACTCAGCAGAAGAATTGGCAGGCCTTGCGCTGTCTCCAGCTCTGTTTCCTGCGTCCGTGGCATCCATCTCAAGCCCTCCGAGGTCAGGGGAGGGTACTGGTAGATGTTCATGTTGACGATCATCCAAAGGAATGAAGGCATCATGAACACATTGCACAACGTGGTGTGGATTTCACTTTTCTTATGGACCAAAGAATTCTCACAACATCCTAACTAACAGCTGGACCAGACGGCTGCTGGGAGAGATCGAAGTCAGGAAAGACTGAGCGCTCATTTGTCGACAGAATGGCTTCCCGGTGCCACATGTTGGCTTGGGTAAGAGAGACAGAAGAGCCAAGACAGTTGCCAGATGCTGACACCAGGGAGGTGCCCTGGATTCAGCGAGCACGCAGGTGGTCAGACATGAGACTCGGGCTGGCCTTACGCAGTGGTCACAGTGCATCACGGTGAAGGAATGTTCCCATGGGGCTGCCCAGCACCGGGAGAAGCAGAGCCCGGAGAACTGCAGCAGCCCCACGTGTCGAGGGCAGAGGGACCCAACCCCTGCAGAATGGAGCGGCTGCTTCAAGAAACAGCAAGCCTGGCCGGAGGCTCGGGATGCAGACAGGGCGGCTGGAAGGCTGTGCAGAGTCACTGGGGAAGGTGGAAATCAGGAAAACAAAGCAGAGCTCCTCCATGCTTGTCAATCATTGTACTCTAAAGGACACTTCGGTGGCAGTGAAGGGTTTGACTTGCCGGGTAACCCCCGTTCCAGTGTTTGCTGCTCACTCTGACTCACAGCGCGATTCCTGCATCCTTTGGACAAGTCCTTATGTTTACCTCCCTGCATTTTATTGCTCTTTCACCAGTCTGCTGATGGGCAGTGGAGGGAGCTGTTTGCTCGTCTGACCTTCACCGCCGTCTGTTAAATGGCTGGCAGGTTTCACCACAGTCTAGCTGAGTACTAAAGGTTGTATGTACTCACCAGCCTGTGTAGGCACATCTGAGAGTTTTCAAATACAGTGCAAAGAGGGTTACTAAAGTCCTGGTTTTAAAATGTAATGTTACATCACCAGCCCTCTCCACATCCCTAATGTGTGGACGGATCTGTAGGGGAGAGGACCTCGGATTGAAGACGAAGAGTTCTGCCCTCCGCACATGGGCATTCTTTTGCATCCCCTTTTCATCAGTTTTCCTGTCTGTAGAATCTCCCTCTATAACTATCATGAGGACCAGGAGCAATAGGGGGTGATTTGTAAGCTGTGTGGAATGTGGGAGTGATGTGCCACAGAGCATCAGAGGGGAAAATGCCCAGAAAGAGCAGACCTACCGCCAGGTGGATCTCTACCCCTACAGCCAGGTGGGTCTCTATCCCTACAGCCAGGTGGGTCTCTATCCCTACAGGAGGTGGGTCTCTATCCTACAGCCAGGTGGGTCTCTGCCCTTATAGACAGGTGGGTCTTTATCCCTACAGACAGATGTTTCTTTATCCCTACAGCTAGATGGGTCTCTATCCCTACAGTCAGGTGGGCCTCTACCCCTACAGCAAGGTGGGCCTCTACCCCTATAGCCAGGTGGGCCTCTACCCCTATAGCCAGGTGGGTCTGTACTCCTACAGCCAGGTGGGTCTCTATCCCTACAGCCAAGTGGTTCTCTATTCCTATAGCCAAGTGGGTCTCTATCCCTGTAGTCAGGTGGGTCTCTATCTCTACAGTCAGGTAGGTCTCTACCCCTACAGCCAGGTGGTTCTCTATCCCTACAGCCAGGTGGTCCTCTATCCCTACAGCCAGGTGGGTCTCTACTCCTATAGCCAGGTGGGTCTCTACCCCTATAGCCAGGTGGTCCTCTATCCTTACAGCCAGGTGGCTCACTATCCCTAGAGCCAGGTGGGTCTCTTATCTCTTCAGCAGGTGTTTCTCCAGCCCTATGCATGTTCCCTAGTCTGGGCTGGGAAGGATGTCTGCCAAAGTTGAGGTCCTCAGAGGTGTCAAGAGGAGGGCAGGTGGGGCAGACTGGAAAGAGGACCAGCCCCAGTCTGAGTGGGGCTCTAGTCAGGAAGAACGTAAAGAGAGATTGTGGCTGCTGAGACACATGTGGATGGGGAGGAATTTCAGGAAGGCGTGAGCTGTGTTACATGGCCAGTTTATGTTGATTTCCACTTTTACAATGTTTTCTTCAGGACAGTTCAGTAAGCTTCCTTTTTAATTTTTTTTTTCCAAAAAAATGTGCAGTACTGCTGTTTGCGGGAAGCTGAGCAGCACAGTGCCCTGGTATACATCGCATCTTCCCCCTCCTGGGCTGGCTGAGTCTATTAAGCCAAAAAGGGATATCCTTTCTGGAGACCCTACAGCTTATGCCACAAGGAAGTCACTTCTGGGAGAGGTTTGTTTGGTTTTTTCCTTTCCGGTTATGAGGACTCCCTAAATCTCAAGCAGGAAAAAAGTCAACACTAGATGGCCCTCGGAGATGGACTCTTCACGGTTCAGCCTCTTGTCATACACATCACCCTGGAAATAATTCCTTGGGCTTCTACCAACATACAGAAATGCCACTGTAGCCCCACTTTTCCCAGACTTCCCATGACAAATGCTCCATAATTTGAGTTACAGGATAGGAACTCACCTTTGTCTATCCTGTGTGAAACCCTTCATAGAGGGACTGACCCTATTCTAAGCCAACGCAGTAAGTGTTAGTTGCGGTCTCTAATCAGTAGACCTGTAGCAAGATAATCCTTTGTTACTACCAAATTCTCCTGCCTTGAGACGGCTGAAGCCTGCAGCCATCACTGCACACGGGCAGTGCCCCGGGCATTGTAGGTTCTGGGTGAAACTTGTGATGTGGATATACAAGTGAACAAACAAAAGGTTGTTAGCAAAAACTCATTCATCTGGCCAAATGACCTAAGAACATATAGATAGAGTTACAACCAGAACCCATTCTTGTTCGCTCGTTGGGTTGTTGGAAGCGGTAGGGTTGAAGCATCCCTTCATTAAGAATTCGGCAAGACCAGCCTCCTCATTATATAAAGCAGCATCTGAGTAATGAGGAATCTGGCCTGGCTACAGTATCCTGCACTTTGGCTATGCTCAATAAACATTTATTGAATGGCTGTCTTGTTACCAAGACTTTGCAGCAATCAGCTTTGGAGGTTTAGTCTGACCATCTGCTTGAGTGGGATGAATTGCGATGACGGTCGTTCAAATTGGGTTTGTGTTCACACGTTCCTAACATTCAAGTGAGATAGATGCAGACCCGCTGTCAGAAAAATATCACAGTATCTGAAACTCAACTGCCTTCCACATAAAAGGCACAGAAGTGGGACTATCTTAGAGGGATGGTTTTGGGTGGACCCAAGGGCAGGTGGAAACATGTGAAGAGGCTCCCACAATTGAACTTTCCCCCTTGGGGAACCTCGGCCAGAGCTCCCTGGTCATTTCTCATGGAACACCAGATGCCTTTGGCTGGTCATGCTAGGACGGCTTCTTGACACCCCTCCAGATGTGAGCTCCTTGCTGTCCGTCAGTCCTAGTGCGTGAATGACTTTTCTCTCATTTGTCTGAAAGTGCACAGATGGAAAACTGAGACTCGGTTCAGGACTTGCTTTCTTATCCCAGGCCTGGGAGCTAACCTTTAGCCGCATACCAGTACACGGTGCTGTCGGCTGCTCCCCTTTCCCTCCCACATTCCTTCCTGAGCTTCCCACATGCATAGTTTGTGAAAAATATCAAGAAAAGCCATTTTGCTGGGCAAAATCTCCAACCCCCCCCCCTTGTTCACCAAGAACACACCCAGGTTGGTTTGTTGTTGAGGTTTGCTGATTTGTTTCCCTTTTTTCTTGCTGTGGTTCCGTAACCTCTGGGATGTTTCCCTCAAGTGGCATTATTAACTGTGTGTACCTGAGGAGGGGGATGGTGTGGGAGAGTGTGAAGGACAAACGGTGCTAGTTTGTGGTTCTCTCCTCCTCTTTCCTTTTACACATCTCCCTTCAACTTCTCAGTCTTACGTCAGTTGTGTGCAGAATTGTTAGAGGGACGAGAGCTAGAGTTCTAGAGTTTTCGTTAACAGCTTTGTCACTGTTCTTTAGTAAACAGGACAAAGTATCTCAGAAATGCATGCAAATGCATGGACACGATGAAGCCCTGAGACCATGTGATTTCATCACAACATCCCCCCAATAGAAGGACTCTGGAGTGAGGGTGGAGTGGGCATGGGAGAGCTAGCCAGTTGGCAAGGTGCGGTGCCTGTCTGTGTGAGGAGGAGCAGGGGATGGTGCTTGCGTTTGCATTTAGCACCTGCCAACAAAACCCAGCAACTGTGTGGCCTCAAGACTCAGCTCTCAGAGCCCCAGTGTTGTCACTTTCAACGCTTTTGGAGCTTTTGGAAACGAACTACTCCTTCAGTCTCCCCCACAGGGTACCTGTAAGGGTCAAGTGAGATTTTTTTTTAAGTGCTATTTTATAGAATGCTGTCAACTGGGAGGTGCTAAAAAAAAGTCCCTGGAGGTTGTCACCACTGAGGAAGCACTGTAAAGGTACTGGGCTGCCTGCATTACACACCGGACATCCAACCACGAGAAAAACCGTCATGATTAAATTCTCTGACAAGTAGGAGCGCCATGTAACTCAGAGTCCTCCGAGGTGACCTCAGAAAATACAGACTTATTTACAGAGATTATTAATAGGTTCTCACTTCCCTTCTAGGGGAGAAAATGACCATCACAAGTAAAGGAATAAAAGTTAGTCACTGAACATCGAAAGGCTCGTGGCTGCTGGAGTTGGAGAAACCGGAGTCTGGGTAGAGAGCCTTTGGGAGCCGGGGAAACAGGCGAGGTTAGAGGCTTTTCCCAACCAGTCGGTGCTGTTGGCTTCTGCCCTGCGAGCCGCATCTTGGTAGGGAGCTGCCTGTCACCTCTCGCTTCCACCAACCCCGTCGGGACCACAGGAACCAGAGGGCAGTGCTGAGAGAGGGAGGTTCTGTCTACATGTCCTCGTGACTGGACATTCATTTTCTTCTGATCTCATTCCTTCAAATTCCATAGAAGCTCTGCTTTCTGAGCCGGGGCCTTTGAATGGCCATGTGTCCGGCTGTCTCTTGGGGCATCTTGTAAGTTCTGATGCTGGTCTGGAGAGGGGAAAAGGCCTGGGTTTGAGTCTTGACTCTCCCACTTAACCTTGCTCAGGCAAGGGCAGCAGAGCTACTCGAAAAGTGTTTATTATTATATCACCTTTAAGCCCACAGCTGAGTTTATCCATCCTCTGCCTCCCTTTGCTTGTGCTGTCCTCGTTTGCTTCCTGTCCACCCCTTCGTGATGTTTCATCTCTGCCTCTCACCTGACGACTGACCCTTGGCTGCCCCTGCCCCAGCTCCGGCAATAACATAAATTATCGTTTCAGCGAACAAAGATCTATGGTTGGGAGATGCAGTTAAGTAGCAAGGTAATTCCCTTCTAAATGGAAAATGACCATCTCAAGTATTTTCATGACACAGTATTTCATTTTAGTGAGGTGGTGGTGGTGTGTGTTTTTTGTTTTTTTTTTTAATTCTTTCAGGACATGTAAGAAAGAAGAGAAAAAAGGAAATTGAAATAGCAAACTAAGAATTTATGGTGTTTAATTCTAATAAGCAGGCAAGCTTAAAGGTATGTTTAAATAAGGAAGAGAGAAGGGCTAACTAACAATATGGCTGCCATTTTCTGAACACTTGCCATGTAACATACCAAGTGCTTTACATATCTTACCCAGTTTACTCATTGCAAAACCCTGTGAGTCACTGGCACTGTGATTATTATGTCTTCTTTCTGATGAAGAAACTGGGGCCAGGAAATGCGGTTCCCCTACACTCAGGCCATGCTTAAATCCTCCCCCTCTCTAACACCGAGAGCACTCCTCACCGCCCTGGTCCTTTTAACCTGCTCTAGTCTGCTGCTTGTCACATCCTTCCTGGTTGTTATGCTGCCTATTCAATTGGTCTTTAATCATCCTTTACCCTCTGTGAAGGGAAAGGTCCTATCTGCTTTGATCACTGCTTTATGCCTCGTGACTGAAACAGCATTACTCAAAGCACTTGCTTACGAAGAACCTGTAGGGTGAATGAGCTACTTTGCCCGGCATTACACACTGGGAAAGAGCATGGCCGTGCGCTTGAAAGTTCCTCACACATTCCTGTTGCGTTCTCTGCAGGTGAGAACCAGACCAGAATCCGTGCTGCTTTCTTTCTTAGCCTGAGAAATGAAACTGTCAGCTCTTTAAGAGGTTAATATGACCAGTTCGACTAGCTTTGAGCAGAATGAGATTGCCAGCAGACATGTAGCTGGTGTGAGTACGAATGTGTAGTGGCAACACATCACCCCTGTTTTCTCTCTAACGGACATTTTATTACTACGGTTTTGTTCATTCATCCTTCATTCTAGTACCTTCTATCAGGTCTCCATCCCCAAGGCTATGAATTCTACCTTGCTATGTATATTCCTGCCTCACTGTTATAGGAGGCCATCTTAATCTTCAAGACATGGAAAGAAAGGTACCACACCAAAGGGTTTAGTTCACTTGTAGCAGTTGGTTTCACAACAAAATGGGACTTTATCATGTTCTGGGTTCAAAGATGTGTGCGAATGCTTGGAGCCTATCTTGATACTTAGCACAGTGTCCATAACTGCTTTTTAGTCCACCTGCTCCCTCTGCCCAAGAGAGACTTTCTTTCCCAGGAAACCTCATGACTTCACGGAAAACAAAATGCTTTGACTCATTTGCAGTTTAAGTGTGAAGGGTAAGCAGTGCTTACTCAGTTCTGCAGACTATAGACCAGGCCATGAAGTCAGCACTGAGGTCATACCTTTTGCCCTTTTCTGACGAGAAAAGTCACCATCTGAGTTGCCAGCCAAGGTAGGAAGATAAAAGAGGAAAGTGGTGGTCCAGAAGAGCCAGTATCTTATGGAAAGATGAGTGATGGCAACCGCGGCAGCTTCATACGATGGGAAACAGAGTAAATATCCGATGACCTTATCGGAACCAGAACAGTGTGTGTGCATCTGGCCAAAGCCGCTTTGTTGGCTAACAAGGACTTCTTTCTATTAGGGTTATGAATAGTGAGGTAGCGATGGGATATGCTATCCAGATTCCCCTTCAGAACTGAGCCTCTCAGCTCCCAGCTGAGTCCCTCTGCGGGAATTCCCTCTGTCCCTCTGCGGAGGGAAGCTGCCTTCCCCGATGCGATGCCACCTCTCAGGGGACAGCCCCCATGCACTGCGACGTTCCAAGGCTTGGCCTCTTGCCTCCCTTTGACACAACTCTGAAGGACTACCCTCTCAGGCAGAGGCCTCTCTCTCTGCCCGCCCCACGCAGCCGTTCTTCCCGAGGCTGCTTCCCCAGGAGCCTGTACACCAAGCTGGGAGCCTCAGAGCCTGTTTCCTAGGAGACCTGACCCACAACATATACTTCGTCTATATTCTAAGGCGCCATTATGATGACTAGTCCCCGTTTTATGAGTGTCATCAATTTTATGACGATCACAAAACTCCCATAACTAAGTGAATTTTCCCATTGACATTTGCCACGCTATGTGATATGTGGCTTATTTTTCAAAGGGAAGTAAGTAGTTTGAATGACCCCAAAATAGGGTAAATGCCCTGAGGGATTGGCATTAGTCGCCAGGCCTGTATTGTACCTCCCGATCATTTCCAAAAAAACAGAGGAGGGAGGCAGCCCATCCATCCTCTCCCGCCATTCTCTCAGGGTCACATTGTGACGGGGAGACGCGATTTGTTACCTAGGGCCGCCGTGACAAATCACCACAAACTTGGTGGCTTAAAACAACAGAGATTTATCTTCTGGCCGTCCTGGAGGCCAGAAGACTGCGCTGCAGGTGCTGCCAGGGCTGGCTCCTGCCGGAGGCCCTGGGGGGGATTATCCCACACTCCTCTCCCAGCTCTGTGCGGCTGTCCACACTCCTTGGCATTTCTTGGCTTGCGGTCCCATTGCTGCAGTCCCTGCTTCTGTCTCCACGTGGAGCTTTCTCCTGCATGTCCCCTCTGTAGGACACAGGGGCGACCCTCATCCAGTTGGACGTGATCTCAACCAATTACATATGCAGATGCCCTACTTCCAAACACAGTTGCACTGTGGGAGGGCGTGAACCCACACCAGAGACCAAGTGAGGAAACAACCAGATTTGTTCCCTTGTTGGCACTTTGATTTGTGCTGTGTCTCCTTTAATCATCCTACCGTCCTTTTTATTTTTTTAAATATATTTTTATTGATTTCAGAGAGGAAGGGAGAGGGAGATAGAAACATCAGTGATGAGAGAGAATCACTAATTGGCTGCCTCCTGCACACCCCATACTGGGATCCAGCCTGCAACCTGGGCCAGAATCAAACCTGGGACCCTTTAGTCCACAGGCTAACACTCTATATTCATTGAGCCAAACCAGCTAGGGCTCTACCGTCCTTTTTAGAGACAACACAGTGAGCCAGTTATGTGCAGCAGGACACACCCATTGACCCAAGGCTCCTCCAAGGCCTCAATGATTCCGTGATTAGTAGGAGGCAGAGGGAGTCGGGAAAGTAGTCTGAGGAAAACCAGAGGAAGGACCATTACACAGACTCTGGCCGTTAACTTTTAGCCTGCAAAAGGACCTGTGGGGAAGAATGAGTTTAGAGGAATATTTTATTCACTTTTACACACTTCACTTTCTTTTTTTAACGTGTTTTTATTGATTTGAGAGAAGAAATGAGAGGGATAGAGAGATAGAAACATCAATGACGGGAGAGAATTATTGGTTGGCTGCCTCCTGCTCACCCCCGACTGGGGATTGAGCCTGAAACCCAGGCATGTGCTCTGACCTGGAATCAAACCCTGACCTCCTGGTTCCTCGGCCGATGCTCAAGCCCTGAGCCACGATGGGCATACCTCGCTTCCTAAAGCAAGCTCTGAGGAGGTGGTTGAGTTAACACAACCAAATCATTTGAGGAAAGGGCCAAGGAAAATTCGGGTATGTTTAGTTTGGTCACGTGGGAGCCCGCATGTCTCAGGACATGGGTGGGGCCCCAGGTCTGCCCTCTGGATTCCAGCGAGTCTGGGAGAGACTGTGGGATGGCTGCATGAGGTCCTGTGGTCCTGCTAAAAGCGTCATCTGCCTACTATCCTCTTTCCTCTTATTTTTCCCCTCTGAATTCCCTTGGTTATAAAATTAAGGAAATTTTAATCTAGTCAATAATGGTGAATTAGGTACTGGGAAAACAGTCTTCCCAGCTACACAGAGAAACAAAGTAGCACACTTAGGAACCTTTCCTAAGGATATCCACCCATAAGATAGTTTCCACTGTAGGAGCAGAAAGTTTTCAGTAGAATATTTATCTTTTCTAATGGATTTTCACCCTGCACCTTCCACCACTTGTACCCATCAGCTTCATCTTCTTTATAGACTTGACCTTGGTTCCAACTTGCGTGCACACACACTGGAATACGGGCCCCATGCATTGGGACCGGGTCCCAGGGAATGAAAGATAGGAAAAGATCAGGACATTAACCTGCGCTCACTGCCCTGCCACTAGTCACCAAACTAAGGGGAAGAGAAAGATAAATAGTGGAACCAGATAAAGTGGCTGATATGTAATTGGTTTTGATACCTCCTTCTTGCCAGGTACTATGTTCAGTGCCTTATCCCGATATTATTCTTTATGATCCTCAGGTAACCTTGCCAGATTGGGGTTATAAACTCTATTTTTCATATGAAGAAGGTAAGACAATGGAGAAGCCCAAGACCTCATCACATTTGAACCCAACTCTGCTTCACATTCAGTAAAGTCATTTGAGCATGATGAAATATTTCTAGATTTTATAATAAGAATACTCCCAAACACGATTGTCAAAAATTATTAATATTGGAAAGGCTATTCTGCCTACAAACTTAAAGAGACATGGGAGGACTATTATGAACAGTCAAGAAGGTATCTGCAGGCCCTTGCAGATTTGGGATTGGAGCATCATCCTTTGCACTGAAAGGTTGCTGGTTGATTCCTTGTGAGGTTGAGGGTTCAATCCCCATCGGGGTGCAATTGATGTTTCTCTCTCACATCAACACTTCTCTCTCACTCTCTCTCCCTCCTCTCTCTAAAATCAATTTTTAAAAATCCTATATAATAACCCTATATAATAAAAGGCTAATATGCAAATTGTCCCCTGGACCAGGAGTTCAACCTAGAGCTCAACCAGGGTGCAGGGCCGGCCAGCCAACTGCTTGTGGCCCCTCCCCCCAGCCAGCCCCACCCCTGATTGGGCCTCCCACCCCAATCAGGTGGGACCAGCCAACAGCCGTTGGCCCCTCCACCTGGCCAGCCCGACCCGATTGGCCCATGGAGGGCCGGCTGGACAAATTTGTGCACCAGGCCTCTGGTAAATAGATAAAAAAGATGTCTGTGTTCCGTGGAGCTGGTGATGGAGAGATCAGGCGGTCCTTCGGGTGATGCTGACGGGTCACACGACAGAGAAAGCAGCAGGGAAGAAGGTACTGGGGAGGACGAGAAAAGCCCTTGGGAGGAAGGTGACTTCAAGCTTTGCATCGTTGATGTGTTTTACAGAGATGCCCTTGTAGTATCTACTGGTGGGTACAAATCTTTAAATTGTTTTTATATAGAAAGATAAACATGCAGAAAGCAAGCTGGCATTGGTGACTTCAGAGAAAACAAGAAAGGAAAAAAGAAAAGAAATCCCTAGCACTACAGCTATAATATTCAAACATATATTTACAACACTATGCATCTTCAGCATACTGTGAAAACTGATATTCACCATGGTGATAGTGGGACACTAAGGCAGTGTTAAATTCCTTTTCATATGTCATAGTCTGGTTAAGAAGCAGAAAAATTGATATTTAAGAGAATTCACATTAATCTTAAAATATCCTAACATTGCAACATCTTAGCCCATGTAAGTTTACTGTTCTGCCTTCTGGGAAAACTCTGTTGTCCAGAGTGATTCAATCTCTGAGAGACCCTGGCAGCTTTCAGTGCATCGTACGCAATTTCATACATATGTTTGTCACAAGTCAAATCAGCTCTTTCATTCAGCGCTTGTCCATGCTTTTGTGACTTGTAACAGGCTGCGATTGGTATAATAATCTTAGCAGAAAGTCATTTACCGTGCTGGCTCTCTTAACATTTGATTCCTCATTAAGAATATTGCCGTATCTGCACTTTTATTCTTTCTGCTGACGGTCACTCTTTCCAGTGCTCCTTGATTTAGTTTTATGATTGAAGTTTCAGAAATAAATGTTGTAATTTAATGTCCGCTCGGTGTAACAGCTTTGACCAACAGTTTAATAAGGAAAGAGCACCGAGTTCCTGATCGAGAAAGGTTGGCTGGCGTGCCTCTGGGGTGATTTGCACCATCTGGATGAAGGCTGCTCAGGGCCCACTGTGCTCTGCACTCGTCAGGCTCTGTCTGAGCATCTGAGCAACTGAGCATGCCTTTCTCACAGGTAGTGACAGCCCCAGCAATGGCCAGGAAGAGTGCAAAGGAGCTGAGGAGGGACCTGGGTTTCCTGGAGGGCCCAGTCTGCCCCTGCGGCCTCTTCTCATCCCTGCCTACTGAGCACTTCCTGGGCTCTGTCCACAATGAACTTCCCGCGAGCCATGTGCCTTCACGGCTCTTTGTTCATGCTTTCCCTTCTGCCAGAAATCTCCATCCTTGCTCATTCTCCTGGTGAACTCCCAGGCACCCTCTGCAGGGGAAAGCCCTTCCCCAGGAGAGCTGTTGGGTCCTCTTCTGCCTCCTCCACTCCCAGCCCCATAGCGCTGCTGCGCATCACTGAGCAGTTAGCTGCCACTTCCTCACAGTTGCCATCAGATGGCCCTGAAGGAAGCTGCACCGGAGCAGGCACTGTGCCCTGGGAGCACCCCACTCCCTTCGCCGGCAGGAGGCCTGGCTCATTGACCTTTCAAATGCAATTGATCTCTCAGCTGCATTGCTACCATCACATTTTGCATTAATGACATATAATAATGCATTTTGGAATGGACCAGCCCCGGGAATAAATTCCAAGATCCTGATTTTCTACCTTTTCTGCTTGTGTGTATCTCTCTGCTATATAGTGAGCTTCTGTTTAAACCTTTATGCCACAACATTTAGAGATTTAGCTTGTGTACAAGTTGGAAAAGAAAAAAAACAAATATCCATGTACGCATGAGTTAGGTGCCGGGAACGCTTACTCTGCTCGGGTCATAGTACTCAAGGTCAAGTCAGACCCCTGATAAAGGCAGGGAACAGGAAAGGGGAAAAGGCAGATACTCAGCGGTAGTGGTGATGGGGCACATGTGGGGAGTTTAGCATTGAGAGCAGGTTTCCCCCACCCTATAAGCCTTCCATACAATTCTCTCCTGGAAGCTGAATTTCTTAATTAATGCATTTCAAACCATTAACAGAGACTTTAAAAATTGGTCCCTGCCTTGAAATAGCTTACTTTTGAGTTGCGTATATTCTTCAGATGGAAAAACAGCTCTAAAGCAAAGGGAATTGGACAAAGTGGCATATTGATGATAGCTGACAACAAGTATTCTATGTCGCACTTTATACATATAAATATATACTCTAAAATATTTGATACAATATGAAAATTAAGCTTACAATTGGACTACCTTTGGAATCGCAGAAAAAGCATATATTTCTATTAACTCCTTTAATCCTTATAACAACATCACGTACGTGGAAGGTATGGTTAGTTGTGTTTTGCAGATGAGGAACCTGAGACACAGGTTAGGATTTGTCCAGGGTCACACTCGGATGGATGAGAGAGCAACTAGTACATTGAACTTCTCCCAAAATTCATGGGAGGAAAAAGGAGCTGCTCCTAATGATTGAGGTGGGGTAGAGAGAGGAGGCCCTGGAGTGGCCCAGGATTACCCAGAAGGCTTCTTGCAGGCAGTGAGTGAGTGTTCAGCCTGACCTTGCAGAAATGGGGGGTGTTGGCAAGTAGTCCAGGCAGAAGGGATGGCCTGAGTAAAAGCATAGGCCTGGGCTACCCAATGTGGGAAGTCAGCTGACTTGGCAGGCACATTTGTTCTCACACTTAGCAGTGTTTTTTGAGCTCAGGAAGGTGGCCCGAATTTTCAAATTAACATATAAAGTATGTATAGTGGTTCTGTTGCTTTTTGCACTCTGCTATTGAGAAAAGTACGGGTGATTAAAAATCTAGTTATGGCAATTATTTTATAGATCATCTCTTTCAATTTTTGAAAAATGCTATTAGGAATCAACTTATAAAGATAATCTGTTGAAAGTTGCCTCCTATTAACATTCAGATTTATTGGCCAACTCAGGGCAAAGCATGATTATGTATCTCAAAAAGACAGTCTCCTCCTTTTCCAGGACCTAAATACCTGTGGGAAACATAGGTAGTAAAACTCCAGCTATCACAAGCCAGCCTCCCCGAGTCAGTGCCACATAATTAAAGTTGCAGCAGCATCCAGTTCAACTAGACATTATACTAAGATATAAACCTTCATTGTGTGTGTATGTCAGTGTGTGTGTGCACACACATATAGTGAGAGACTTTGAATAGGGATTGAATCTGAGGCATTTCAATAAAGGAAAAAAGATCTGTTACGCCATGAAATTACGTTTACAATGGGAACCTCAGAAGCAGCACACTGATCCTGTGAATATCATGTTTCATTCCTGTTCATGTTCCCACATGCAATATTTTATTCTCTTTGGATTTGCTCCTAATGTACTTTGACCCTGGTCTTGAGAGTGTCCATCAGCTTAATTTCTTTTGTTGATATAAATTTTTCTCCTAGCGAGTAAGGCCGGCTCATTTATTTTTCATTTTATCGTTTCATGAAAAGCAAACAGTAAATGAGAAAAGAATATGACTTTTATTTTTTCCAAATCAGAATTAGAATCTGTTTTTGAGATCTGGAATCTTGGTGATGCCAATCCTATGGAATCAATGCACTTGATTAGCTGTAAGCCAAGCCATCAGGCTGACTTAATTCAACGCTCAGTAAAATAATTCCATTTTACTAATGTGACTAAAAACTAAATTTCATATCAATATAAACATTCATTAAACTGCAAATACCAAGTGGTGCAAGCTGTTGAAAAAGGCTCATTCTTATTTATAGATGGGTTTTGATAAGAATAGCATTGAAATGTTTTAGTAGGGAAATGTTAGAGTGATTAATGTGCAGTTGTTTGCATTTTTAATATTTCACTCATATATCAGATTAGTATTTGTGCATACTGTCAGACTTTATTCTGTTCTTGTCAAAACACTTATTACTGCTGACAGGTATAACATATCCACATTAATCCTTAATTCCTTGATTCAATTTTCTAATTGCCTTTTTGGCATCGATGGTTGCCGTTTAGTCTTATGTGATGTATTCATCATATGGTATATTAATGTGCTTTAAAAATTAGATGTGTCATTTAAAGTACCTGGACAGGTAAAAAATGACTAAGGATTGCAAGTTTCACTGTACTTAAGCAAAGTATTAGATATTGGTATCTTACACATTCTGAAAGTTGTCCATAAATCATAGTCACAGAATGTTCAAGAGACTTAATCATCCAACCTACTTGTTCATTTTCCAGTTGGGGAAATTGACTTAGTAACACACTCAAGATCATACAACCAAATAGAGTCAGTGTTCTGAATCCTGGGCAGAAATGGGCAGATATATGCATATAGTTTTCATAATTGGTACCATAAGTTGGTTCTTCCTATTACTTGCCAAGCTGAGAGAAAGAGAGAATCCTTGTCTTCTTAAGCTATGCTTTTTAGCAGTATTGTTTAGTGATTAAGAACCAAGATGCTAGAATCATACAGATCTAAGATCCAGTCCTGGATCTGCCCCTTCAGTACCTGTATTACCCTGACGATTTTATCTGACATCTCTGAATTTCAGTTTCTTCATCTGTATAACACAGAAAATGACACAATAATGCATTGTAAAATACTTAGCACAGTACCTGGAATCCAGTAACTACTCAAGAGATGTTAGCTAATGTTTTCAGTATTTTACTATCCCTTCAATGTGCATAATTTGGATAAAGTTGAATCATGCCTGTCAGCTGTCTCACCATGTGACACATAAATTTATTCTTTTATTCACCTATTCATTTACCAGCTGCAAAGCGCACTCTAGTAGATGCCATAGAAAAAGCAGAGAAGTCTCCAACACGATACCGTCCTTGGAGGAGCAGGAATCTGATAGTGACCTACAACAGGGACATCAACACCTGCAGTAAACGACTGGGAGATACAGGTTCACAAAAGGCTGCGCATGCAACGTGCTTGGGACCCTCAGAGACGGAAAGTGAGAGCAGGGTCACTAGAGATGACTGAGAAGCTGGACCTGCCCGCAGTATGTCCCAGTGGGAAGACAGGGCCTTTACTCACGGGTCATTCAGGATAGGACATGAAGCGGTCCATCGGAGGCACAAAGAAAGAACTTTAGAGGCGGGGGCTGAATCCCTCAGACCAGGGAAGGCTGTCTGGATGAGTTGGCTCTGAGGGTGTGTAGCTTTAGGAAAGTGCAGGACCTGTGGGAAGGCTCTCTTAGACATGAGGGATATTATGAGCGCCTTCTGGAAACCTGGGCACAGTTACGTTGACTCAGACATGGAGCCGGTGCAAAATGAAAGATGAGGTTTGATGAGCGCGTGGACGCAGGAGCCTGGCAGCCCTGAAATGTCATTTTGGGCTCCATTTTACGGAGATGACAAAGTGGCAGCCCTCAGCCCGTGAAAGAGAGATTTAATGTCTTTAAAGAAAACCTTCTAGTTCACCATAGTCCCTATCAGTTTTGATTGTCTTATTTCTGAGTTAAGATAATCATCCAAGAGAGTTTTCTTTCCTACTATAGACAGTTACACAGTGATTCAGCATACAGACTCAGAAGATAGAC
Organism: Murina feae; assembly: GCA_004026665.1. Taxonomy (NCBI): domain Eukaryota; kingdom Metazoa; phylum Chordata; class Mammalia; order Chiroptera; family Vespertilionidae; genus Murina; species Murina feae. The sequence continues at coordinate 49,656 of PVJC01000796.1, read as the reverse complement.
TTAATTGCTCCAAATTCTGGTTTGGTCACCTAGTAGGTCTGCAACCTTAGTCATGTAAATCTTTGTGCTTGAATTTAATCATTTGTAAAATGGCAATAGTCCCTGCTTAATGGGTAGGATTAAACCCAGGTAAGCACACGGCACAGCACAAGGCATAATGCAGGCACTTACTAAATGGTAGCTTTTATTGAGCTGCTCACCTGGGCCTGGAACTACTAAACGTATTTTGAGAAAGGAAGTAGCACCTTTTTTATCTTCGAGTTCTACAGCGTTGGACTAAACCCTGCTTAGGTTGTAACAGCTGTTCCAAGGGCATCGAATCATCGTTAAGCGCTCAGCTGCTGTGCGTAGGGTTTTCAGTGACGAACTTCAGTGTGATTTCTCGAAGTGAGTCACTCACTCATACAGTCCCCTTTTGAGAGAGCCGGCGGTCTCTTCCAGACATCCAGTGCTTCTCATAACAGCAGTTTCCCAGGACACATCAAATGGTGGCTTCACTTAGAGAACGTTGTGAATTTCAAGAAGTGCAAATCCTCAGGGTTCCAGAAGCTTCTCTGGTAAGGTGACCAGACGTCCCACTTTTGGCAGGACAGTACCGATTTGTCCTGCATCCCGCGGTGTTTTAAAAAAGTCCCAATTTTTGGAAAGAGACATATGTACTACTCTTTGTAATATTTTAAGTAATAAAAAAAAAAAAGAACCCCCCCCCCCATCGTCGTCAATGGTGTCCCGCTTTACCAATGTTAAAATCTGGTCACCTTATTCTGTGGTAACTTGCTTGTCTCTAGTAGCTGAAAATTGGAAAGGGGTTAACATAGAATGGTTACCCACCCAACACAAGAACTTGAAAATACGAGTGCAGTCGTTTTAAAAACACCAGAGTGAACAAAACAAGTCTTTTGTAAAAGTGCTGCCCGCTTTATAAACAATGGCTGCTAATTACATAATTGTCAGTGATGTTTCCTGGCACAGCCGCACTCCAGCTCCGTTTGGTACAACACGTAAGAAGGTGCCTGGAAGTAAATCGCAGTTGCTAAGTGCTGTGGGCAAACCCAGGCCTTATCTCTCTGAAAGGCAGCCATGGAAAATGCATGATAAATTGCACACTTCAGTAAACACGTTATGTCATTGTGAAATGATTTTGATTCATGCTTATGTATTTATCACGGAACAACTGACAAACCTCAAGATATCAGAAGTATCATTTGTGGGGTTTTGCTATTTTATGTTGCAAAATTCAAATAGCATAAAGTATTTTTTTTCTTTTTTATTTAAAAATCTTTATTGAAAAGTGGGCTTCGTCCCAGAGTCTTTGAAAATCTTTTAATTATGTGAATCCCTGCCAGAAGTGTCAAAGAGCTGTGCTAGTCACTAATATTTTCATTATAATGAATAATTCATATTTTTGCTATTATCCTTTTATAAAAATTTTATAGCCAAAAATAGACAAGGTTGTAAGCCAATTTGATTTTTAAATAGAATGATAATCTCCTTTTGTATGGCTTATCAATATAAAAGACATTTCTGAAGTTTTCTGCACAATAGCTGTAGAATTAAGAGGGGGAGAGCATTCTTCTAGGAAGATTTTACAGAAGTGACTTTTATGCAAGCATAATTCCTTTCGCACGGTCAGGCTATTTCACTGCAGTCTTTATCTGTCACTGCCTCTCAGAAGTTTAAAGTATTAAGTAATTAAGTCATTTTCCACCTGAAATTTGCAGGTTTTTGTTGTTGTTGTGTTTTTACCAATTTTTCACTTCAGTTGGAGTTTGGGGCATTAGCATGTCATGTTTCAAACCTTAGAAATAGCAGAAAGTAGCCTGACAACCGTGTCCACCCATGTGCTCTCACATGGTTTCTTGTTTGGCTAAATCCTCTAAACCAGAAACCACTCTCAACTTTGCTTTTTTGTTTTATTTCGTTGTAATCCTAAAAGCCATCTAATTTTCATAATCCACTATTTTAACGTGACTGTGGATATTTTGGATACTGCCAGTTATCTATTGAGAGGCTACAAACAAAACAGCAAAGAAAACCTTGCCTAATGGTAGAAATGATAGGTTATTCCCTAAGGATATTAAGAAGGACTTTAGTGTTGCTAATATATCACCATCATTGGGACCTGAATTTATTTTATTTTCTCTTAGTGTATTTTAACCAATTGACCGTCACATATACTTTGCACTTATTAAATCAGGATAAATTTCAATAGCCTTGAAATATAGCTCAAACAATTCATAGTATTTTTCCTTCTAGTCTGGAAATAGGACAAGCCTATTCTCTAAACATTTACATCACATGAGAATGTCTATGTATGTACTTATGCTGATTTTGACTTAACATTTCAAAAGTAAATCTGTTAAAATAAATGTAAGCTTTAAAGTGTAAAACCATAAATCATGTAACTTGATACAGGTAATGCAGTGTGGCTTCCAGCACTTTCTGGGAAGATTGTGACGCCCTTTCCTTCTAGCACAACGGCCACTTGCACCTTTCTGTTGAAAACTCCCAAAATGGATGTGTGTGGGGATAATTTTAAAACATGAGATTTATGTTGCTGTGAAGGAGAAATTCTTTATAACCACATAAAACCATTGTCACCAGAAATTCCATTCTAAGTTTTACATGAAAGGGGACATATTTTATCCTAACGCCTCATTAAACTTTCTGGAAATGGTAATATTCTAAAACATTCTTGGAGAATGACTACACATGTCTGTAAGTCCTCTGAAAAGTTCAGAGGTCATCAATTTAAAAAAAAAAAACACACAAGCATTTGTTTTAATAAAGCAGTGGCATGTTTTCTTCTACTTAATGTGGCATAGATGTTGCTTTGATATGCCACCCATATCTCACCTGCAGTTGTTTAGGGTAATAGCCAAAAACCACCATTTATCTACTAAAAAGATGTCAAAACTCTGGAGACAGTGAAAAGATTAGTAGTTCCCAGGGTGGAGCCAGGGGATGGGATGCATGGGGGGTGGGGCGCACTGAGGATGTTTAGGGCGGTCAGACTACTCTGCATGGTGGTGTAATGCTGGATACATGTCATATACACCTGTCCGAACCACCAAGAGTGAACCCTAATGTAAACCACGGACCCGGGTGGTTAGGGGGTGTCAGTGCAGGCTCTTCACTTGGAACAGTATCCCTCTGGTGGGGCTGTTGATAACAGGGGGTCTGTGAATGCATGGGGGTGGTAGGTATATGGAAAATCTCTGCACCTCTGCTCAATTCTGCTAAATTGAACCTAAAACTCCAAAAAAAAGTATGAAAGAAAATAAAGCCAAAAACAGAACAAAGAATACTTTTCAAAAATTGCAAAAATATGTACCAATATGTAAGTCCCCAAGAAAGAATGTCTTTTAAATGTTAATGGCCAGCACTACAAAAAAATGATATTACTACAATAAAATATTTAATAAAACTATTTAAAAATCTTATATGGTGTGTCCCCAAGCACTGGGAATGTCCAGTTTAGCTGACTGAAGCACAGACAGGAGAAACGTAAAATAGCGGGATCATGTCAATTCCGCGAATTGAAAATGACTTTTCTTTTTCAGGGGGCACCCAAACCCATAGCCATTGAACCGTGTGCTGGGAACAGAGCTGCTGTCCTGACTGCGTTTCTCTGTCTACCGCGAGGATCGTCAGGCGCCCCACCCCCTGGGCAGTCAGGTAAGCAAAACATGATGACGGAACAGAAACAATAAACAAAACTACCAAATAGCACCATTCACACATGTACATGGTTCTGATTCGGAGTATGGTAAAATTGTATTTGGCCACAAACTTCTACCCAAATACCTAGATATCTGCATTGCTGTAAGTTCAGATTTTGTATTGTTTCTCTGAGAAATACATGTTGAATAGGTGTCTGTTTATATATAATATACACACACATGTGTGCTCACGCCCCTCTCCAAATTTTTTGTTGTCATTGCAGTGAGACATTTCACTAGCAGGGCAAACAAGTTCTTCACCCTTTGGGTCAGTTTCTTTTTTCCTGCGCGTCTTAAAAGATGCTAAATTGTAAGTATGACTAGAAGTTGGTTTTATAAATAGGGAACCAAATTAGCAAACCTGCTTGCTTGTTGGAATGTTTTAGCAGCATCAGAGGGTGATTGCTTGATGCAACCGTATTAGTATTATTGAGGTACGTTCTTGCCCAGCCCACTGGCTCAGCTGGTGAGCGACGTTCTGCGGACCGAAAGGTTGCCGGTTTGATTGCTGGCTCTCTCCCCGGTTGGGGCACGTACAGAAGGCAACTGATCCTATCAGTGATGTTTCTCTCTCACAGTGGTTTTCCTCTCCACCCGTTCTTCTCTCTAGCAGGTCCTTAGGTGAGGATTAAAAAAAAAAAGTATGTTCTTGCTGTCAGCACCAGTCAGGTGGGGTTCGTGGGCCAGGGAACCCCAGGCACAGCCTATCATCCTCTGGTTCTCCTTTTCCTACATGAAAAGTGTCCTTTGAATTGTGGGGTAACTCATCACATGTAACCTCTTAGAGGTCTTCCCATTGTCATGATGTTGTCCATATTGCAGACATGCTCAGTGTTTTGGTATAACTTTAATTAAATAACAAGCCATGCTTAATTCTCTCTTATCACATATCCTGTTCCACTTACTAACAATTCCTAATTTTTCTTTCTCCCAATTGTCTTCTCAAAAAACCTCTTCTTGAAATGGATGCTTTTTGAGGCTAAGGGTAATTTCCGATCTGTCTTTCTGTTCAGTTCCTCCTTAAGCCTAAAATAAAGGGCCAGAGCTGTGGCAGGTTCTCAGGAACAGGAATTGATGATGAACTCGCCTCCCCGCGTATTTTATCTGTTCTTGACCTTGCTCCTCACTTTCTTGATTTGTGTCCAACCAGACACAAAAACAGAAGCTACTTTATACTTTATAAATGTAAGATACTCTTGTAACAGGATTTTTCCCATATGGGGACAGATGTTTCCCATTACCTTTACACTTGTCATTTAGGGTACACTTGTCATTTACAATGCAGGAATTTCTACCCAAGGTTCATTTGTAGCTGCCTCTTCTCATACACTGAGTGAATGCCTCCTCTCCTTTTAGAGCCACCAACATGAATGGGACGCATAAGTAGGATAGTTGGAGCCTGGTCAGATAAGATGGATAATTATAGGAGCTGTGCCCAGCTAATGGAAGTATTGTTTTAAGTCTGGGACGGTTTCCAAGGCAAACACTTCACTAATGAAAACAAGTCACTGTGATAGACACCAATGTTCTTCTAGGTCCTTGACAAGATGACGTATCGATGGGCAGAGTGGAGGCATCTGCCAATACTCTGTCCCTTTAACCTTTGGAATCTTTGTGACGGATCTGAAAGACCCCAGGAGCAGTGTGGCATTCCCTCAGCTGCGTTTATTCCGGATGCATCATGATCGCTGGTGATAATGCTGGCTTAGATGTGCCCAAGCCTTCGATAGGGCTTTGCAAAGTGGTTTCCTATTTCTCACATTTCATCCTCATGACAAGGCTGTGTGATAAAACTCACCTGATGAATAAGGAATCGAAGCATAGAGATCTTCATATTTCTACAGTTGAGGAATAACTGGGATTCCTGAAGTAAAACAATGAAAAATGCTCCCTGTTACCAATCCGGGTAATTTTCCCTTACGGTTTATAGCAGAAAGCTTGTTTCTCTGTAATCCACAGCCATGTCTTCGCAAAGCTGAACATGTGGAAGAGTGCTGAAAATGCCCACAGGGTGGATGCAAGCAGATACAACCTTGAGCTAATGTGCCATGCTTTTACAGCGCCTGTAGGTGGAACATTGTTGAATATCTATGTGCATAATTCAGAATGAGCTTGTTTATTGTTTTAAAAAAACCAATAAACTTATTTTCTAGCTGTCCTTGTGGAAGTAGGAAGATTCTTTGATTTTACTTTTTCAAAATATATTATTAACTGCTATCTGGAGTCTACTTAGGAATACATCAAGAACATGTATTGATGGATGGGTAGTAGGATGGGTAGATGGACAGATGACACAAAGCAAGTAAAGTAAATGTTACTGGTAGAATCGAAGTGGTGGGAATTCTGTTCCCTTGTTATATGCTTGAAATGTTTTATAGTAAGGTGTGGGAAATAGTAAAAAAAAAAAGTATTGACTTTATTGGGGGAAAAAGATAGTGTCTAAAAGAGACATTTTCTATTGTTCATATCTAAGTTTTCCCTAAACAAGGCAAATTCTGACACCAGTTTACAAGCTGACTTATTTTTTCCTCTTCATTAAGATATTTGGTGTGAGCGCAGCCAATTAAAACTTACCATCTGTGAGCCTGTGCTAATCAGAGGGCCCTACACAGAAAGCAGTTCAGAAATGCTTTGGATGATGATGAGAGGAGCCCTGGGGAACGGGACCTGTAGCAGCCACTGCCCTCTCTGAGCCTCAGTGAACAGCAAAGAGCAAATGGACTGGCATTCATTCCTCCAGTGTTGGTGCAGGGGGAGAGGTGTGGGGAGCTGTATGGGCAGGCTGCGGACCTCACCTCACCTCACCCCCACCATGAAAGAAAAACACCAGGAGTCTTCTCCTGGCTCCTGGGCCACTTACATCTCCAAATGTTAGCATATCTATTCAGTGATTAATTAGCCTTAATTATTAGATTAAAGGTCCTCTTGCAGTACTTTGCACAATCTCAACATTTGTCATCAGGCTCTCTTTTGAAAGGCAGCTTCCTAAATGTCGAGTGATGCTCATCATAATGCACACTCTTCATCGCCGTGAATAAAATCGTTCAAGAGAAGGAGGCGTTTGCAGATATGGAGGAAGTGGGAGCCTCTGTGAGCCTCGTGGTCTCCCAGAAACTCAGTCTCCCCACGAACAAATAAGCGAATCCAAAACATTCCAGCGCGATTTTGCTCATCTCTTTTCAGTAGCAGCGAGGACATTTTTAACATTTTAAAAGATGGCCTTGTCTTTGGACTTGATTCTCTTCCCACCAGCAAATAAGTCAGTGTTGCTGAGTAACAATCAGACACGGCCCTGTGGTGTCTAAGACGGTGGTTCTCAGCCTTCTGGCCCTTTAAATACAGTTCCTCATGTTGTGACCCAACCATAACATTATTTCCGTTGCTACTTCGTAACTGCAACGTTGCTACTGTTATGAGTCATAATGTAAATATCTGATATGCAGGATGGTCTTAGGCGACCCCTGTGAAAGGGTTGTTCGACCACCAAAGGGGTCTTGACCCCCAGGTTGAGAACTGCTGGTCTAAGAGATTTGAAGTCCCTTCCGTGGCTCTCGTCTTGTTAGAGGTCAAAAGAGAAACTTCAGATTGGCCCTTCAGATCACCCCGGGCCCCAATCTTCTTTGGTTCTCTTTAGAGTTATTGATGTAGGTGTGATGAGCAATTCTCCCTCGAGGTGCTTAGAGGAGTAAAACAAAAGATATGGACGAGGCTTTTCGGCATTCCTGGTGCTGGGCTGCTCAGGTTCCCTGCTCCCCACCACATCAACCTGCTGCTTCATTCCTGAGTTTTCTGTAAGCAACCGCTGCCCACCCCGCCAGCCCCTCTCGGGTTAATGTGGGATTTCTGATGTTGACACGTGTACACTGTGCGGTCACTTTCTCTTCTGACCTCCAAGTGGCTGAAAAACTGACGTCCCCATGAGAACAGGGCACATCAAGGCACTCTGTCGTGTGACACTAAAGAACCCAGCACGTCCCCACTCACCTTGGACAACAAGGTCCCCTCGAGTTTTAGAATCACATTGAGATGAAAAGTGGGCAAACTAAACAGGCCTCTTCGAAAGCATTCGTTGAAAAGGATAATGATGGCTGTCAGTTTGTGGTGAAGGATTATGGGTTTCATGGTTGATAGGTTCTCACTAGTAGGAAGCAGATTAACTTTTTTCAGTGGCCCATGTGTCCACTGCCGAACAGGAGTGGTGTGCTTCAGCTAAAAATGGAAGTTTGCGCTCATGCGTGATTGACTCAAACAGTTCCAAGAGGAAGAATGCTGCTAGGAAGCCTAAAGTTTTGACATTTTTGTTCCTTAGGCTGAGAAGTTTGGGCAAGATGACCAGATTTTTTTTTTTTTTTGAAAAATCTAGAAATATTGTATAATATTTCAAAATGATAGTCTACCCACGGTGTCATGGATAATGGTGACAAAAAGTGAACTTTGGTTTAATTAAATGAAAAGTAGGTTGGAGAAAGAACTAGAAATTCTGAGCTTTATAAACATTCTTTATATAACTTATATACATTATTTGCTCTATATACATCTGTGCTTTATATACATTTATTATGTGCTTTATATATACTAGTATATATGCAAAGAGGCACTTTATATACATGCATTAGTTTAACCTTCTAAATAACCCTGCAAAGTAAGTATTATCCCAGTTTAACAGACTGAAAAATAGAATTGAGACTCACGTGAGATTAAATGACTTGTTCGGGGCCAATACAGCTAGTAAGTGAACCAGAATTCGAACCCAGGGCCACCTGGTGCTCAGCCCATGAGACTTCCCTCATCACTTTGCTTCTCTGGATGAAGATACAGGTCTACACCAGATGGCCCTTATTCCTGAAAAACCTCTTTATGCAGAATCAAAGAGGAAGGACTTGATTCTGCTAAGCATTTGGATTGAAGGAGGCTAGAAGGACAGATTTATCTTTCCTGGCGATTAAACCCCAGAAGTTTTGGGAAATGCAAATATGTACGTGCCAACTTCACATCCGCTAATGAGACTGGCTCGGTGTGTGTCACAGCAGTGGAGGGCATGCCGTTATAGAGAAACAGCTTACGCTGGTTTGTGAGCTGCAGACTTGATATCTGGATCCAGCTCTAGCACCCACCAACGGTGTGACCCTGGGCCAGCCCATTAGTCCCTGGGTCCTATTTTCTCACGTGTAAAATCACACCATTGGGTTAGATTCCCAGGATGCATTTCACTCCAACCTTCTTGTACATTTCATGCCAAGCCACACCAGTTGGGGTAAGAAGAGCAAATCACTTGTTTCTAAGTGGGGCCTTAATTTACCTTTCCAGCCACTCAGGCCCAGTTAAGAAATGATATTCCCTACATTGCTTATTAGTGAGGAAACGTAATTAGCACCACTCCTTAAATTAAAAAAGAAAAACACACTTCACATTTTATGAATGAAGACTAGCTCCCAGTCTTCTCAGCAAGATGGATATAGTTCATATTAACCCCCTTGGCGGAGTGAGAAGGAGGAAGCTCACAGGGCCGGTGAGAGGCAGCAGTCCGGGGGATCAAGAGCCGGGCTGGGAACAGGCTCTCAGCAGTCAGTCCTCTTTCCTCTGCAGCCAGATGTTAGAGCTAATTCACGTTTTGCAGAAGCCACTGGAGAGTCTGGGTTGGTTTTCCTTCCACACTCCGCCACCGCCTCTCCACACCTGTGGACACTCACCTGTTGATCTGCTCTTTGCACTCTCCTGTCAGAAGTGGCTAGAATCAGAAATGAACCTACTGAATGCTATCAAAACTCCATTATTGAAATCTGGCACGGCGCTTACCTTTTAGCCTCCAATCCATAAAGAAGGAAGAAAAAGGGGGCACTTCCTGGCAAAATAAAGTGCTGAATTAGGCAGAGAGCCCAGGGAACCACAGAGATCAGAGAAGCTGTCTGAGCTTATTGTTCAGTATTAATCTGTGTCCCGAAAATATATGTGCCTTGTTAAAAGGACCTAAAATCAACAGTGGAAACCATTTTAACCTTTCTCCAAAACACAGCTGCTGTGACTCTTCATTTGCTACCTTTATTCATTGAAGAAATATTTAGGTGTGTCTGCTACACAGCCAGCCACTGGGTCTACAGTAGGAACAAAACAGAGTTCCTTCCCTCATCCAGTTATAGCCTTTGTGGAGATAAACAGGATACAAACCATCATGCAAATGAACCCATCATTACAGATTGTTTTAAGTGCTCTGGGCAGAGTAGACCGTGCCATGAGGGAGGTGACAGAAAGCTGATGGACAATGGCTAAACAGAGTAGCTTCCTATCGTAACAACAAAGTGATACCCAGTCGTTAAAACACCCTTTCCTCGGCTCTCCTCTCGCATCACATCTGTAGTGTTTGACTCTGAATAGTCCCCATCTCGCCCCCGCCCCCACCTTCTGGAAATATCCCCTCTTCTGCTGCTCCATGCCTTCATCTACCTCAGGTCCCTAGAGATAATGGGTAAATATACTTGGAGATAATGGATACCGAGCACCTCGCCACTGTCCCTGGTCTACTCATCTGCCTTCCAGTATAGGAGGCGGCCCTGAGGTGTGGTCCTTGGCCCGCGCCTCATCCTGCTCCACCTTCTCCCTTTAGGAGCCTGCCCTGCCCTCCGTGATGCTCACTCAGGGGACTTCTCAGCAGGTAACACCTGACACTGTGCTCCCAGCCAGCACCTCTCACCTGTGGAGCAATAGCATCTCAATCGGGATTTGTTACTCTTTGTTTTTTTTTTTTATTTTTCAATTACCATGCACAGTCAATATTATTTTGTGTTCACTTCAGTTGTGCAGCAGAATGGGTAAACCATCATATTCTGTACGAAGTGTTCCCCCTGATATTTCCAGTACCCACCTGGCCCCATGCATGCTTATCATCATATTATTGACTATATTCCCTGTGCTGTGCTTTCCGTCCCATGACTGTTTTGTGACAACCGCACTGGACTTCTCAATCCCTTTATGGTTTTCACCGGGTCACCCAGCCCCTTCCCTCTGGCAGCCATCAGTCCGTGCTCTGTATCTATGCAGCTGTTTCCATTCCATTCATTTATATTTCTCTTTAGATTCCACATAAAAATGAAATCGTAAGGAATGGGTCTGCTGTTCTTTAGGAAGGAAGTCACTCTTCCTTCCCCATCTCCCCTCTTACCGTACCTCCCCCCGCCCCCGCCCGGCCAGCCCTTCTCCCTGCCTTCACTGTTCTCATGATGAAAAGGCCATACCCGAGTGACTCAAGTTTGAAACCTTGGCGTTGTCTTTCCTTCTGCTCCCTGCCTCCCCCCTCCCCCTTTTCCGCCCAAGGAATCACCAAGCTCATAGGCCTCACCCCGCAGCAGATGGCTCACACATCCTTTTGACATCCTTGCTCCCTCTCTTCCTTTTTCAGGCACCGGTTGCCTGTCACCTGGGCTTCTGCCAAAGGCAAGCACAATGCTCTCTCTCCCTTCCTCTTACACCTTTGCTGACTCTGCATTGCCTGTTGAAGACAGACCAGACATCTCCTCCAGGGCTTAAGGTCCGCCCTGACCGCTCCTCCCCCTTCTTTCAGGCTTAGCACCCACAGGTTCCTTGGCGATCCCTGCTTACCTGCAGCTCCACTGGCAAGCTTGATGGGGCCCTTGAGCGATTATTTTCACCTCAGTCCTCACTTTCCTTATCTGTAACATAAGGAAGATGACTGGATAGGATTTACTCCTCTTTATGATTGCTGGTAAGCTTGAAGTTCCACACATATGTTTCTTCCTGTGATTCCGTGAGCATGCATGTGTGGGCTGTGTACTTACTTGTTCGTTGTATGTGAACCGCCCTCTCCCTCTCAGCTGCCTGTTTGCACGGCCCCGTTCAAATGCCACGCCCTTCTCAGGAAGCCCTTTTCGTTTCTCCGACGTAAATTGGACATTATGTTTTGATCATTCAGGTAGGATTCAAGCTCCATATCTTAGGGACTGAAATCAAGCCCAGTACTGTGCCTTTGATGAAAAATATCTATGGAAAGTGAGTTGATCAGATTTAAGGTTCATGGAAAATCAGAACATCAGTGAAAGATGACAGAAATGTCCACATATTAGTTATGCTGAGGACATATAAACTCACAAAGTACATCTGGCAAATAAAAAGTGTCAGTTGCTGGTTTTGTTACCATCAGTACATGCCATTCATTGTGAACCTAGTCTTGCTCTTTCCCCTCTTTCACTCCTCACTTCTCTTTCCCGGATGAGGAAAATGAACCCATGGAGTTACTTACAACTTCCACACACAGCCACACAGTACATAAGCAATGGCACCAGAACTTAAAACCGGAAAAATCTCATACCATGGGGGATGGGGGGGTGGGGTAAATTATAGTTAAAGACCTGACCCATGAGCTTTTGGGGACAACACAAGCTTTTCCTTTTACCGACCAGGATCACTGTAACGTGACACAGCCACTGTCCTCCCATTTGAGATTTAAAATTTTGTCTCGGTGCCATTGTTCATTGAGGGACATGGACTGCTCTGCAAAGCAAACAATGACAAACATGGATAAGAAACTTGGAGAATAGTAAACACGACTAACGAACACGCGCGGAGCGAGCGAGGTACTCCGAGTGCACTCGCACCCTTTCCTGGAGGGCAGTGAGGGCCCTCGCACGAACAGGCAGAGCTTGCGGGCCTGAGAAATGAGGCCACGCGCGTGGGAGCCCAGCCAGCACATTTTTCTTTCCCTTTCCTCTCCCACCTGCCACCCTTTCAGGTATTTCTAGAAACGACTGGTAAATAATTACTGTGGTCAAAGAGAAAAATAGGAAAAAGTAAGCACCTCCACAAATCAACTTACAAAGCCAAAGGGGAAAAGCAAGATTTGCTTGGAATAAGCAAGCTGCCTTTGAAGCAGCAAACGAAGGACGGTGTCAGTCTGGCTAAAATGCACAGGCTGAGTCCCTCTTCCCCACCCAGGAATTCTTAGCTTCGCTGCCTCCAAGGTCTGTGTATAACATTGCCAATTAGGAAGACGTCTTCCTTTTAATTGGCCGTGAATTAAAACAGTCCTGCTTTAGATGGGTTTAGAGGAATTTAGCAGAAGCCTACCTCCTGTGTTTAACAAGGTTGGACGGGAAATCCGGGGTGTCAGAGAGCTTGAGAAATTTGGATGCTTTAGAAATGGCCTTCGAAACCATCTAGTTCTGTCCCGCGTGTTTGCAAAAGAGAAGCCTAGGGCGACAGAGAGGGGAGAGACTTGCCCGAGGGGCATGGGCTCCTACCTGATCAGGGACAGAGCCAAGGCCTGGACCTGTTATGCAACGCGTTTCTGCTGCCCCGTTGCAAAAGCTAATCAGAGAAAGACAATAGTCACGATCCACTTTTTAAATTATTATTATTGATTTTTTACAGAGAGGAAGGGAGAAGGATAGAGTTAGAAACATCGATGAGAGAGAAACGTCGATCAGCTGCCTCCTGCACACCTCCCACTGGGGATGTGCCTGCAACCAAGGTACATGCCCTTGACCAGAATCGAACCCGGGACCCTTCAGTCCGCAGGCCGACGATCCACTTTTTTACCAGAAGGCAGGACTGCACACCTCTGCCTCTGGGTTCCAGAAATTGCAGGCAGAAGGAACTAAACCCCTAGATCCAAAAAAGGAAGGAAACTTGAGAAAATGTTTTCTCTTCCCAGCAAATTGACGAACATGTGAAGGCAATGTAGGTCAAGGGCCCTGGGACTGCCTTCGTCTCATAAACGTTTTTCTGGAGACCACTTCACTGCGCCAGTGGTGCTTGGGCAAATCCAGAGGGCGTAGGTTCAAGTTTCAATAAAAAGTGTCTGTTCTACTGATAGCTGATTTAATCTAACCCTCCATGTACTGTAAAGTACCTAAAAGGTGTTTGTGAGTTTGAATAGTCATTCTTTTTTTTTACATTATTTTATTTTATTTATTTTTCATTGTTGATGTATTGCAGATGTCTCCCATCTCCCATTACTCCTCCTCCCTTACCTTACTCCCCTCCTCCCAACCCCTACCACCTCCCCAGGTCTTCACCACCCTATTGCCCGTGTCACGGCTGTGCGGGTGACACACACGCATGGAGGTATGCCAGTCTGCCCCGTGCCTCCGTGCTTCAGGTCTTACTTTGTGGTCAGTTCGTTTGGTTCCTTCGATTCCACAAATGCTGAGGTCGTGTTGAAAGACCTGGCAAGGACCAAGCCCAGAGGTAGTGTTGTGATTCTCACTTATACATCAAGGTAACAGCCAGTGTAACCATGGTAACTCCCTGAAGCCAGAATGGCCTGTCCTCAAGGGTTTTTAGGGAAAGGTGCCCTCTGGAAAGTGAGTAATTTACACCCCCCTTTTGTCTGCCTTTTTCTTTGCAAATAAACATAACCGTGTCCCTGGAGCCAACCTCCTAGCCAATGGGCAGAGAGTTCTGAGCTGACACACAGAATAGAGCACTGTCACAGTGAGGGCCCGAGGGCCGCTCAACCAATTCCGTAAGAGCCAGGAGACCAGATCGTCCTCAGGGTTCCAAGGAGGCAGCTTGGAGAGTGCTGCCTGGTCCCTGGATGGTTGGTCAGGAGCCTGGGAGGAATAAATGGGTTCTTGCCCCTGGAACCTGCTGTCTGACATAATCTGAGCGGAACCGTGAAGGCCCTGAGTCTGGCCACAGTCACCATACATTCAGGCCCTTTCCTCCCTCGAGCCAGGCCACCATCATCCAATCAATAGCAGGATTGTGCCACCCGCCGCCCCCTTGCTCCCCATCCCAATGACAAATGACTCCTTAAGTGTCCTGTGTGGCCATTAGCTCTGGATGTAGAGCTGTAATGGGAGGAGGCCAAGGCCCATTTGTATTCAAAACCTCACCAGTGGAGTGGAAAGGAAACTGCTGTCCATATTAATAGATACATAAAGTGTATAAATGGGATAATTCCGTTTCACTCTGTGTATGCATGCCATTGTGCAACTGCAGAAGCACGCAGGTAGGAAGGGCACGAAGTGACATCTGGCTCAGCCGGCTGCTGGCAGCCACAGCTGGTGCCCGTCCAGAGACTTTCTACAGACTTTCCCAAAAGGCAGCCCCTAACTTCCGGGACTGATTCCTTCCGCTGTTGAACAGTCTTCACTGCCGTTTGAGCCCACTTTCTTTCTTCTTACTGTCATCTCTCCAGAAATAGAGAACAATAGGAGGCTGACTGTGCTCCTAAGAGGAACCTGTCAGGTGGCAGAAGGCGGGTTTTGTTTGTTTAAATATATTTTTATTGGTTTCAGAGAGAGGAATGGGGAAGGAGAGAGAGAGAGAAACATCAATGATGAGAGAGAATCATGGATCGGCAGACTCCTGCACACCCCCCCACTGGGGATCGAGCCCACAACCAGGGCATGTGCCCTGACTGGGAATTGAAACTATCCTTCTGGTTCATAGGTTAACACTCAACCACTGAGCCACACCTGCTGGTTGGGAAGGTGGTTTTGAAATCACCTCCCAGCCTGTAGTTCAGTTTAATTCCAGTGCTCCCAGCCCTTCCGTCCTTGGGGAGAACCTGTATCTTCCAGCTTGGGCCACCATGTGACTCTGAGGCTGCTCATCAACCTTCCCAAGTATCACTGGCTCAAGAACCAGGGTAGAAAAGGACTCTATGGGGGTAGTTCAGCCCTTTTGTCTTACAGTGAGGAGCCTGAGTTCTCGGAGCTCACGTGGCAGGCCACTGTTAGACCCTAGAACCAAGGGGCCCTCCTGGGTTGCAGCCTCTCTCTGTGAGAACTGACTTCCCCACTCTGCTGGCTACTTTCCCATTCACCCTTGAGTAGGACTCCTCTGCCCCTTCCTGGCTTTCTGTGCCGCCATTCTGCAATTGTATTTATGCCCAATTTTTTTCTTGCACAAAAAATGGGAGAAGTTCGTTTCTCTGGTGTCTTCAGGTCATTTTTGGAGTTTCATCCTATCTTTCTAAACCCCCTTCTCATGCCCTGTGCCCCCTGCGTGTCATCTGCAAAGATGGTGACTTTGAGGAGATATTAAATGCCTCACTACGAGGGGTTCCTAAGTGACTTTGAAAAGACCCCTTGTTATGAATGCACCTGTCCTGTGCAGGTGCTAGTTCCTCTGCTTGGATTGTCCTCCCTCAGGACCCAACACCCTCACCCTCACCACCTTTTCTCCAATAGACTTGCTAATTCAAGGGTCACGTTCTCTGTGACACTTGTCCCCACGTCTACCCATCCTCAGTCCACTACTTGGGTTTTTTATTTACGACTGTAAATATTTAGTAACCTCTCTGCTCTCCATGGACAGGCTCACATTAGGGATCGTCCCCTTATTTATCGTTATATCTCCCAGGAGAAGTGGTGCCCAGAACATAATAGAAACTCAATCTATTCACCTTCTCTTGGTTGACTGTCTTTATTGGTGCTAACTTCCCAGAGTCCAACTCTTAAGCTGGCTGTGAATTGATCATTTTGACCTCATTTTGTCCAGGTATTTGTTATATGTGTCTCACTATAAATTAATTATAGACGCTTCTCAGGTTTAAATAGTAGGTAGCCTGACTGGCTGGTGTGGCTCAGCAGTTGAGCATTGACCCAAGAGCCAAGAGGTTGCTGGTTTGATTCTCAGACAGAGCACATGTCAGGGTTTCGAGCTTGATCCCCAGTGGGGGCCATACAAGAGGCAGCCAATCAATGACTTTCTCTCTCATCAATGCTTCTATCTCTCTCTAAAAATCAATAAAAATATATTTTAAAATAAATAAATAGTAGAAAGCCTTCTTGATCTCTGGCCTAAAATGTGGTTTATGAAATAGAATCAAAAACTGTACTGTGGTTAAAACAGTGAATTTCTCACTAGTAACTAAGGCTGTTGTTTCAGCCCCACCCCAGACCTAGGTCACGTTAGTGGTTTTGCAATATGTGATTTTTTTTCTACGTTTAAAAGATTTCTTTGGGGCTTTTGTTTTGTTTTTCATATATAAAAATCTCACTTTGATTGTTCAGTCATTCATAAGATCATTGTCTGACTCTTTCCAAGACCATCCTTTTATCTGTTCTTAAAAATGAATGCTTCAGAGGTTTTTCTGTATGCTCGGTGCTTTAAGCCAGATCAGAGTCCCCCCTGCACATGTCTTGGTGGCCTGGGCGTGAGTGACAAGACGCTGCTTCTGCTGTTGGGACCACCCACTCACAGCCTCCTCTGGTTCTTGCTTGGTTACCTGGCTTCTGTGTCCTTTGTTGCAGGTTTTCAGATCACCGCTGTTCTTTAAGGCTGAGATTTTTCAAACACTTCGAGTCTCTCTATTTTTAGCATCATTTGTTATTAGCCTTTTTTCTTGCGTGTAAAAACAAGTCAATCTTTTAAGCTCAGCGCATTACAGATTACGTTCCGGTTCCCTTATATCTAGTCTTTGTATTAATGCTTTTCACTCTCCCCAACACTTCAGAGTCATCATCTTTTCCTGGGCTTCTTCGGTGACTTATCATCTTGTCAGGATACTCCTAAGTTCCATTTTAGTTCTTTGTGTAGCTCCTCGCTGCCCATATGAACTTTCCCTCAATTCTCATTTTCCATCTGCATTAAAAGTGTTTCTAAGAAATGCAAATTAAAACAATACTGAGATATCACTTCTCACCTACCATTTCTTCACCTATTATGTTGGTGAAACATACCATTTCTTCACCTATTATGCTGGTGAAAATTAAAAGTAGGACAGCACGTTGCTGGTGAGAATGCAAACTGGTTCAGCCCTCTTGGAGGAGAACTTGGCAGTATCTGAGGAAACTGCACTTGCAATCTTGTGACCTAGCAGTCCCACTTCCAGAAATATATTCTAAAAACTGCCTCCAGCAATATGAAAATATGTAGGCATTGGTTCTTCATTTCAGCATTGTTTGTAATCACATGATATTGGAAACAATGTAAATGATTATACATAGGGAAGTAGTAAAATAATTTATGGTGCCCACAAGTGGAGTAGAGTACATGTGTAAAAAAAAAAAAAAACAAAGAATGAGTGTCTCTGAACGATTATGAAATTATTTCTAGGATATATTAAGTGATAAACGTCAAGTGCAAAGGAGTATCTAGAGAAGTTATTTTCAACCTTTTTTATCTCATGGCACATATAAACTAGGTACTAAAATTCTACAGCATACCAAAACATATATATTTGCCTATCTGACAAAAAAAATAGGTATAATTTTGATTCATTCACACTGGACAGCTATTGTTGTGTAGGCTGTCATTTTTTAAAATGTTTCAGTATAAGGGAAAAGAGGGCAGTGCCCCTGACTAAATAGGCAGGTATTGCAAGTTTTAATAATTCTTGAAAACCGCTGACCCAGAGTGTGCTGTCCTTCATGTAAGAAATAAGGAAAGCATACTGAAACCTACTCAATTTTGTAAGGTTATCAGAAAGATAAAGCAAAAACTAATGAGATGGGTTACGTACAGGAAGTGGAATAGAAATGCAGTATGAAAGAGGAATAATAGAGGGAGTGGTAGGGTGAGGAGGAGAGACACTTCTGTGAGTCTACCTTTTTGTATGCCCCTGACTCTTAGAAACATTGTAATGTTTCACATACCCAATAAGTAAATATATAAAATCAGGACGTGGGGAACCCAAAATGTTATACAAACCATAAAAAAATGAAGCTAAGTGTGTTACAAATGAACAACATGGCTACACTGAGGGGCTACAGGAAGAAAGCAGCAACCTAAGTTGCTTTGGAAAATAATATTTTGACTAAAGCTAACAGGCAGAACGGACCATATGCAAACATTGTACTATATAGTTGGTACATTTGTTTCTTGAAGAAACGAAGGTATGGATTAGCAATTCTGACACTACGTCTGCCGGGATCGAGCAAAGTAAATACGTTGTAGATCATGAAATCTTGGTTTCTGGCTGTCAGGGAAATAAAAGGATACATTTGAGGAAAGTGAGAAGGGTAGAACTAATGCTGTGACATTGGGTTGGAACTAGAGGGGTTAGTATGAATGCAGTCACATACAGGTAGATGCATATAGAAATACAGGTGTGTACGTGGGTTCGTATATGTATATGTGTTTCTTAGCTGTTTCCCCTGAGAGGAGCTGGGAGCAGCAATACCTCCACAGCAGTGAGCACACTCAGCACCATCACTGGGTTTCCTAACGCCATTCTCCAGGAAGAGGAACCCGGGCCTTTTGGAGGAGTGGTTGACACCAAAGGAAAGAAGGGAAAATGCAAGTTGAGTCTGGGACATCTTATGGTTCAAAAAATAACAACATGTTGAAAAGACACAGGAGCTCAGCTGAAGGAGCACCCAGTTGCCAACACTGGGAGCCCTGAACAATGAAATAAGTATATTAGTGGATTATAAGTCAAAGAAAACATGAATGTGCAATACTAACATAGAATTGAAGAAATAAATAAATGGGAGAAAAGGGGCAGCTCTTCCTCCCCGTGTAATTCTAATTAATGAAGATAGCAAGAATAACAGAAAGAGGAACATCACCGTTAGACAAATAGCACATTTGTAATTATCAGCAAGAACCGTGATGGGATCTAAAAGTAATGAGAGACAGTCTACTATAAAACAGCACAATTGCATAGCCTCAAAGCATCTTCACACAGACATTTATTAGCTACAAAGGGAGACGTAAATTTACAGTAGAAAAGTGTGGCAGATGTGACCTTACCCAAATGATCAGAGTTCATATCACCAGTATGAAAACATATAGAAATCATATACCCCCTGATACGTTGCACTGAAAAGACCAAAACGTCACTTCTGAGCTGTTCCTGCCAAATGCATAACACCAATGTGACCATTAACAAAGTTCAGGCAAATCCAAACTGAGGGCCAGTCTACAAAACAAATGGACTAGAACTTTTCCAAAGTGTCAAGGTTGTGAAAGAGGAGAAAGACCGATTGGAGGAATTCACGCCAATTGGAGACTAGTGATATTTACATGCAGTGACATCCTGACATAAATCCTGGGCCGGAAAGAAAACAGTGGCGGGAAAACTGCAGAAGTTCAAGCAATGCCCGTAGATTTCTCAGCGGTGTTCTATCAATGTTCACTCCTCTTTTGTCGACAGTTTACACTGTGACAATATGAAGTGCTATCATTGGGGGAAGCTGGATGAAGGGCCATGAGAACTCTGTGCTCCTTTTGTAACTTTTATCCAAGTCTAAATTTACTTTATAGTAACAAGTATTTCTCAGACTTCTGCAAATGGGCCATATTCCAAAAGTTAATCTATAGGTTCAGGCTCTTTTTTTCATAGAAAACCAGAGGCCCGGTGCATGGGGTCAGGCTGAAACCAGCAGTCAGCCATCCCCCCGAGGGATGTAGCAATGCCAAAGTGGCAGGTGGCCGGGAAGGAGCCCCAGGCAGTTCCACTGCCGCTCATCCAGGCCCCCTGCGCCTGCCACCACTTCTAGGTAGCACTGCTATAGAGGCAGGAGAGGCTCGCCAGCCATGAGCCCAGCTTCTGACAGAGTGTTGCTCCCACCGTGGGAACACACTGACCCACCAGGGGGCAGCCCCTGCATTGAGAATCTGCCCCCCCTGGTGGTCAGTGTACATCATAGCAACCGGTCGTCCCACCGTTCAGTTGTAACGGTTGCTTAGGCTTTTATATGCATAGATAAATGGCTGTCGCAGTCTTTGAAGCTCTTCCTCAGAATTCCCAAAGCAAATCTCCTATGCTCCGTGTAGTTTAATATTTAAGTCAGGCCATCCCCAAATAAGCTCCTTATTGGGTAAAGATCTCTCTACCCATTATTATGTGATATGTTACCATATAAGTAAGACTTCAATTTTTTAACTTAGCATAACCAAATACCAGCATTAGAGAGAGCCACAATTTCCTGAGTACCTGCCTGGACAGCCCTATCCCAGGCGCTAATATATGTGTATTAAACCACTTAATTTTCTTACTACAACCCATGAGGGAAATTGTCCCTGTTTCACAGCTTTAAAAAAATCCACGCTTCATTTTACTTGCCAAGAATGTTTTACTAGCAAGGATTTGAGAGCCGGCAAGTTGTAGAGCTGGTGTTAGAAGTAAGTCTTGTGGTCCATGTGCTGAGCTGCCCTATTGCCCGAGTCTCGGAGGCCCCCTCTGCCGGCCACTCGCCCTCCTAGTAGGGATGTTGAAAAGGAGTAAATCTTATGGATGCCCCATGAGAGACTCTTGAATCTTTCCCTTGACTCTGGAACAACATATTCTTCTTTATTTTGCTCATTAGAACACCTTATTTTTAAAATATTAAGTTTTAAGTATTTTGTGGGTGTTTTTGTGTTTTTTTTTCTAATTCTGCTTTCTACCTTTTGATGGGTAAAGCAAAAAGGTTTGAACTTCAAATGCAACATACACTTACTGGATGATTTGCACTTTCAGTGTATTGCCATATTTGTGGTGATATTTTTGAAAAAAAATTTAAATAGGCATCTCAAGATCATGATGAGACTAAGAAGCTCTTTCTATTAAAAATATCCTTAAATTATGTTGAAATGAACATCTACTGAACAATTATGGGGGGGGCTGCATAATGCAAATGTCATTTCTATTATGGATTTTTCTCAACTTACAAAATATATTCAACACATCCAAAATGAGCAAAACCACACACACACCCCAAAACAAACAAAAAAACCTACCATATTTTCCGGCATATAAGAAGACTTTTTAACCCAGGAAAATCTTCTCAAAAGTCAGGGGTCGTCTTATACGCCAGATGTCATCTTTATAGGGCGGGTGCTGAAACTGCCGAGCTGGACTGGAAAATCTGCAGTCGCCGCATATGGTGGGGGGACCCCCGACTTTTGAGAAGATTTTTCTGGGTTAAAAAATCATCTTATATGCCGGAAAATACGGTACCTACCATTTATTGAGTATTTGCTATGAGTGAGTTGCTATAGTAATTGCTTTATTATATTTTCTCATTTAATCTTGTAATAATCCTCTAAGTTAGATACCACTATTTGTATTTTACAAGTTAAGAAAATTGAGGTTCAAAAACTTGCCAATAGTTTATAGAGCTAATAACAACGAGTCAGGATTTCAATCCAGTTTTTTTTCTGACTCTACAGTGTATGCCTGTAATCCTTCTACTTTAAAGTTTCTCTGGCAGAAGTATTAAGTACAGCACAGAAAACTTAGAAGGCGAAAAAGGCACTTACATGAAATATGTGAAACTTACATTTAATTTGCTCTATTTTATGATTTGGGGGGGCGGGGAGAAAGAGGGATTTTAAAGAGCGATTCAGAGATCAAACCTTATTTTATATTTTGTCCCAAAACACTTCAGATCCAAATCCAAGGCCGACCCACATCCGCCTGTGTCTGTAATTGGTAAATTCACAACATGTGTGTCCCCAGCAGCTTAAGATACCAGCTTTAGAAAATCCAGGGAATTTCAGGCTTGCTCAGACTAATTGGTCCAATCCATAAAATGCTAATGAAAAAAATAAATCCAAGCCTTTCCCATAGTAACTCTGAAGTCTGACCACAAAGATTAATTTAACTGCCTTTCCGAAATCCCTCAATTATCACACAGTTAAAAAAAAATCCTATAAAAATTAAAACAATATATTTGTCTTTTGTAACTGTTATTAGGGTTAAACTGGTAATGTATGGATTACCAAAATTCTAGTTGCAAATGTTAGCTGCTTTATGAAAGGAAACTCCACCGTTACATTGTCTCAGAACGACAGAATTCCCAGTTGTCACTTGTTGCTTTTAATACCATCTTGATAACATATCTAGGAATTGCAGGCAACTAACCTGCTCTAATGCCGTAGAGTCAGCGGCAGCTTCCACTTATTCACACCGTCTTCAAGAGCAAAAGGGTGCTAGAGGCAAGGTCAGAGCCTGCTTACGGGAAGCGGGAAGCGGCAGGCTGCTCGGGCTTCCGGGTCTGCTTTTCACTCCCTGAGCTGCCCCTTTCCCCTCTTCCAATCTCAGTGCCATTAGCATAACAGGGTCAGACAGTTAGTCCGTCTCTAGCATAACAGGGTCAGACAGTTAGTCCGTCTCTCTCAGGCCCCCTTGTGTAGCTCCTACGTTTAAATATATCCACAGAGTGAGACCTCAC
This sequence comes from Murina feae, assembly GCA_004026665.1. NCBI lineage: Eukaryota > Metazoa > Chordata > Mammalia > Chiroptera > Vespertilionidae > Murina > Murina feae. The sequence goes on along the minus strand of PVJC01000796.1, from coordinate 26,870 downwards.
AGTCTCTCCATACTCATTTTCAGATCTTAATGCCCTTGGTATTTACAATGCGGCTGCTCTGTGATTCGCTGTTTTCTTCATTTCTTTTTCCCTTTTCAGTACATTTATTGGGGTGACACTGGTTAACAAAAGTATGTAGGTTTCAGGTGCACAGTTCTGCAGGTTTCAGGTGAACAGTTCTGCAACACATCATCTGTTCACCGTATTGTGCGTTCACCACCCCAATTCAAGTGTCCATCGGTCACCATTTACCCCTCCTCACCCTCCTCCGCCTTCTTTCGCCCTCTTCCGCAGCAATCAGTGTGGGGATTGCTGAGTGTTCTCTTTTTTTTTTTTTTCTTTTTTGCTCCTTCTCTCCACTTGCCTCCAACCCACCCCACCCCCCAGCCATGTGATTGATTTCTATACAAACATACAAGAGCTTATGCATTGAATTGGTGGCTGTTACCTTGGGAGGTTAAGTATCCATGTTTGAGTGATATGAACAGTATTTTAGAAAGGAAAGGACTAATGGACATAAACTCGCTCCATCTCCTGCCCCTTCCTTCTCCTTCAGCTTCTCCCCAGCCAAGCTTCATGCACAGTGTCTGTCATCACCTTCTTCCTTCACTCCCAGCCACTCTAACTGCCTTCAGCAGCCACTTCTCTCTTCAGTCTGCCTGCTGAGGTCACCAGTGACCTCCCCAGCTCTTAATGGGGACGATGGGGTGAACACCCGTTTTCCCTGACCCCTCACTACGCTAAGCGTTATTTCTCTACCATAACAGACAGTGACTCCATGTGCGCAAGGGCCGTCCTTTATCACACTGTCCGCTCTGTCCAGCACACTGCCTGACAACACGCTCGCAGTACTTAGCTGGGTGAATGCATGAATGTATTCATATGCGTCATCCTAGTTTTACACATGCAAAAACAGAAGCCTGAAGAGGGCAGCCAGCTGGTCACTGGCAGAACTCCTGGGCCAGTGGGTTCACCCCCTGCGGACAGCACTGGAAATCAGTTCTAGCTTCCACGTCTGAATTGCTTCCAAAGCCCGTGGCATGTTGTTTTGAATATACATGGCGGCCAATCTTTACTCCCTTGATTGGTGGCTGGATATGTGGGCCCCTCCTGGTGTCACGGCCCCTCCATGTTCTGGCCTCAAGCCCGGTTTCTCCGTTGCTGCTCTCTGCTGAGCCTTCAGTGCACAGACACGGTGCACTCACTTTCTCATTCAGCCTGACGTCCATGATGCTCCCCCCACCAGGAATGACTTCCCTCATCCACTACCCAAAAGCCCATGTCCTCCTCATCTTGCTTTGTGCTCTTTTCAAAACAAGGATTGGACCTGTGAAGACGGAGGGTGCACAGCAGTGAGCATTAAGCTCGTGTTTTCACGTAGCTTCTATCGTGTTATCCCACTAAAGGGAAGCCAGAGGCGCACAGGAACGTGGTGTTCAGTATTTTTTTTAAAAAAGAGGAAGGGCCACTGAGTGTTACAACCCATGATGCGCTATAGAAATCCATGCAGGTGTGTGGAAAAGGACACCAGCTTAGTTTCAGCCTAAAGAATTTCGGACCCCATTGTGGGACCATTATCGGGATCAGACTTCAGAGTATTTTGCTTAGAAATATACATTGAGATGATTTGACTCTGTTTATATTTGCAGTCGCCAAGAATCCCCAGTATGTGGTGGGAAAGCTCCATGAGATTGGTCACCAGGTGTTTGTACATGTGAGCACACCTGTGAATACTCCCCCCACACACACACATGCTGAGCTTGAGGGGGTGGCGGAGGGTGCAGGGGAGCGAGGTCTTTCTCCTCTGCCCACTTCACCCACCTCCCACCACCACCACCACCACCACCACCACCACCACCACCCCAGCATCTGCCAGCTCTCCCTCCCGTGGCATATGGGTATTTACGTTTCACTGGATGATTTTCTGATTCTATGTTTTATTGGATGGTCTTCTCATTTTAGAAAGTTTGGAAAAGAGAAACCAAAACCTTACAACTCAGAGATAACCAGCAAAAGGCAGGTGTCTTTGTCCTCTCAGGACTTTGATACATTTAGATTCTTTCTTTTTACTTACAGGACATCATTTTTCAGGCAGTTCTGTATTCCGCCTTTTAACTGAATGTTATATAATGAGTATTTCTGTGTCATTAAAAATTCTCCAGAAACGTAATTTTAACAAGTGCATAATATTGCCTTTTATGGGTATATCATAAACTTCTTAATTAGGCTCCTCTTCTTGGTTATTTATGTTGTTTCAAGGCTGCTTTGTGTGTGTGTATATGTGTGTGTGTGTGTGTGTATGTGTGTGTTCTAAATAATGCTGTGATAAGGATTCTTATGTAAAATTTTTTCCACATCTCTGATTACTTCCTTAGGATATAATACTCCTCTTGAAACTGGTAGTTATGAATCCTTTTTTTTTAAAGTTTTCAATATATATTGTTAAGTTGCTTTTCAGGAAAGTTTTACCAATTTATATTTAGCCAATTGAGGCATTTGAATGTCATAAAAACCACTGTAATAAGCTACAGGCAAATCCCCTCCCTAATGAAAATGCCCATGGGCCAGAGGGAAACAGAGGGATTCATGGCAATTGACTAGTGACAGGCCCCACATTCAGCAAACCAGAAGCCTCAGGAGGACCCAGGCGAGGAAGAGTGTGGTGGATCGCACCTGAAATTAACAATAAGGCCACCCGTTAGCATAGGAAGAGGCTGGAACTAAAGTTCACCAAATATACCTTGTGCATTTGATAGTATGCACTGTACTAGTTACACCCCACCTGCATCCTAGAAGCTTTGGGGGCCCCGTTCACTGGATTGTTCCTGATGGACTGCGCCCAGAGCCCCCTAACCCACATGACTGAGTAACTCGCATGACTGAGTAACCAGGCTTCAAAGCAGAGATTATTATCCCCATGTAAAGCGGGGCCTTAACCAATCCGTCTCTACTTGATTGCTGATAATATCGTGAGTATGTACATCAATCAAGCCTTTATGAAAGGCAGTAAAACATGGAAATGGCTAAGAGCATAGGCTCTGGAGCCAGGCTGCCTGATCTTAATTCCTAGCTCTACCACCTAACAGCTGTGTGCTGGGCTGTGCCTTAGATTTCTCACCTATAAATTGAGGACAATAATAGTTTTTTCCCTTTAGAACTATTGTGAAGAGTACATGGGTTAACACATGTAAAGTGCTAGGACCTTATTGGTTAGTTCTCAGGCCAATAGTAAGTGCTACGTAAGAATCTCCTACATTTATTATTTCCAGTGAGAATTAACTTTAGGCTTAACCGGTTTGGCTCACTGGATAGAGCGTCGGCCTGCGGACTAAAAGGTCCCAGGTTCGATTCCGGTCAAGGGCATGTACCTTGGTTGCGGGCACATCCCCAGTGGGGGGGTGTACAGGAGGCAGCTGATCGATGTTTCTCTCTCAGCGATGTTTCTAACTGTCTATCCCTCTCCCTTCCTCTTTGTAAAAAATCAATTAAATATATTTTTTTAAAAAGGGATTAACTTCAGATGAACTACTGTCAGACAAGAAAAATATTTCAAAGCAAGTGTTTGGACTCTGTGGATAATAGGAAACCTTATCCAACTAGATTCTCCAGAATATTCTGGTTCTGAAAAGTTTTTCTTATACTTAGTAAACTTTTACATCTCTCAGAAATATTTAAAAGCAGTATCTTATACTAGAGACAAAACCCATCAGCATTACCATCCCATCTGATTCTCTTCCCCCTCAATATGAAAGAAAAATATATATTTCATCATCAGACCTTTTTAAAAAAATTTTAAGCCCTCCTGTCTAAGGCAAAGAATTTCCTAAATTAATATTGAAAAAACCACAGAACTTCCTGTAACTCATAGTCCATATGTAACAGTGGCAATGACAGCTAAAGGCATATTTCCTTTCAGAATGTTGTGTTGTTATTGATTTTAGCCATACCTTTTCTTCCAGACTCATCAGGGTGAGGTTTTCAGGGTGGGGGTGGAATTTGACAGTTGCAACCCTGGAAAAGCTTAGTCAGATTCTTCATGTCCTCATTGGACTTCCAACATTGAACCATTTGAAATCTAATTCTACTGAATGATCCCGGTGAGCTAGTGAGCTAAATGAAACAGCACTCAAGTAAAGGAACTATTCGAGGAACCAGGAACTGCTTGACCAGCAGAAAGCAGGCCATGGACTTGGGGGTCTATAAACGCTGGGCCATCATGGATAATTGAAAGTCATGATCTTGCAAAGAGCTTTAATTGAGTATTTGGAAATTTGTATGAAAACAAACTGAGTCAACTAAATGAGAATGAGCTGCGCAGTATAAATCTTCAAAAGAAGAACCCTAATTAAAAAGATAGATTGCACTTCCCGGACTTCGCCATTCTGGTTGTTTTCAGTATTATGCCACTGGGAAAATACAACTGTCTCTAATCAAATAATTTAAACTCCCATGCTGGGGCTTAAGGGTGGATTCTCCCATTTTTCTCCTGCTGCTCGTTTTGGGGATAAAACAGTGCAAATTATTCAGACACCAATCAGATTTATCATCCCGTGCCTTCTGATGACATCCATCTGTTTATCTAAGAGGCCATTAAAGAGTTATTGAGTTACAGCACTAGGGAGAAAATTGGGTTATCATCTAGGTTAAATCCAATTCTTGCATCTGCCATCTTTTCAGCGTATGTGGTGTGTTCTGAAATTACCCTGCCTTGCAGACCTGCACTACAAGAATACATTTGCTTCATAGCCTTTTTATGTCATTTCTAGAGAATTTCTAATGCATGAGCAATTTGCAGTGCAGGAAAATGTTGACAGGAAGATTGTCAGTGCTTTCTCTTGTTAAAAGTTCAAAAGCTTAATAGGGACTGTACCAGCTTAAAAAGTCTTATCCAGGAGTGGGTACTGTTCAGTTCCCAGGGTTGTATTAGACTGGCCCATTCAAAAAAAAAAAAAGTTTTGACTCCAGGTCACAAAGGTAGAATTGTGTTAATCAGAAGATAAAGATAAACTTTATCAAGTCAAATAGACAACAACAACAACAACAAAAAGTGAGAGCTCATCACAAATAGTGTTAAGTAAATACCAGCAGGTAAACTGATAAGACACAAAGGATCCAATCTTCCTGAGGAATAACCGGGTAGGAGTTCAGTGCTTATCTCCTAAGTCAAGCAGCTTAAGCAACACTACAGGTCACGTGTCCTGCGCTGGCTGAAGAGGCTGTGGACTGTGTGGAGAAAACTAATTGAAATCAAGTGAATATGTGCAGTTTCCCGGGGAAGCTGTTATGCACTGACTTTAAGGGCTCCAGAGAAAGAACAGCCGTAAATCAGGCAGATGCGTCGGTTTGCCAGTTTTTCTAGCATTTGCCAGAGAAATAATGAAGGCTCCCTGAGTAAAACATTGCCTTGATTTGTTTATGTAAAACAGGCCAGAATTCTGGGAAGCCTACATTTTCTGGGAAATCTTCGAGGATTACAGCATAGCTGCTCTTCTTTAAGATCTCGCTGTCCAACTCTTTATTAGCCGTGGAAGGAGATGCTTCCGGTCCTGTCTCACAGTGCTCCCTCCTCATTGCGAGATGAGTGCTCTGAGAGGGCAGGCAACCGGCTGTGCAGCAGCGGAGCGGAATGGGCGGCGACCTACCCGCTGGATGTGGCTGGTTTCAGAAAGATATCCCTTTGTCTGTCTTCCTGTTTCCTTGTCTGTGACCTTCTACAGCTTGTCTGCCTCTGGACAGGGAAGCTGGTTCTGTGGGTCACTAGTGATGCCACTGTGAGAGAAGCCATTGCCAAGACGGGGATGACCAAGAGCCAGGGCCCAGACCCCAGAGTGGCCCATATGAGGCAGAAGAGTCTCCTAAACTCATCCAGGAGGTGAATTTGAGTTGGACTGGAAAAGCTCTTGCTCAGTATAAGAAGTCCAATACTTTATGACTTTTCAGAGCTGTGACTTTTCTCTCTTGACCACCCTAGTCCACCCATAAAATACTTCCCTGACTTGCTCAGGCCTGAAATTCTATGCCATAAGGTAATTTTCAGTGGGGAAAAGGGAGCAGTGAGGGCCCTTCAGGCGAGAAGGTGAAATGCTTTGTTGCTCCAGATCGACTCTGTGGATCATCTGTTAGGTAAATATTTGACTTTCAATCAAAATGGAAGAGGGAAATATACTGGAAACTTTTCTTTCATTCATTCAAAGACAACTAATTTCAGAATACTTATGGACTATGTCACAGCATTTTACTTAGTAACTTCATTCACTTTAGTGTTCAGGTAGGAAAAATGACATTGAGAATTCCTTAAAAAGGTTTCTAGTAATTGCATTGATTGATCAATTGAGGTTGTTAACACAGATACAGATAACTTCTGAAATGGCTAAAAGCAAGCTTCTGAGGATGGAGTGGGAATTGCTGGGGACAGCAGGTCTGGAAGAACCAGAGCAAGACAGCACAGTAATGCCCAGGACTAGTACAGACACTCTCCTCTCCATCTTCTCATCCCCTATCTCCTACACTGCTCTGCGGGCTTCTCAGTTAGGGGAAGATGCGGTTGCTGTATCTTTGACAGCTGCTGGAGAAGATCTGTTCCTTTTCTACCTGTCAATGACCTTCCCTCCACATCTTGACTTCACCCTGTGGCTTCCTTAGAATCCAGAGTTCAAGGCCACAGGTGCCTTGTACTTGCTGAGCTCACTTCTTCGAGCTTGCAGATTACCCTTCTGATTGTCTTACCTCTCCACTGAAGTGTCCATTCTCACACTGACCAGTACTAACTGAGGCAGGTAGCACCCGGTCCCTGCCTTATGTGGGGTTGCCCTCCGTACTGACTTGGGAAGTGAAGATGTTTACCTTTACAGGTGCTTCTTGAGAGTCTATTTCTCAAGTACTGGGTACCATCGAATAAAATAAATGAATATTAATTATACACAAACTTCAGGAACAGAAAAGAAAATTTATATACTTTCTGAAAGAGACTATAACCTACTCAGGCAGGCAGTAAATAAATGTGTGATACTTCTATATTTATAAAAGATAAAAATGAGAGATGAAAAATAGCACTAATTGTTATGGTCTGAATTGTGTTCCCCCAAATTCAGATGTTGCAGCCCTGAACCCCGATGTGATGGCATTTTGAGATAGGGCCTTTAAAGAGGTGATTAATGTAAACGATGTCCTAGGGTTGGGCTCTGAAACTATAGGAGTGATAAGAGGAGGAGGAGACACCATGGGGTGTGCTCACAGGAAAATAGACCATGTGCAGACACAGAGAAGAGCCAGCTACCTGAGAGCCAGGGCAGAGGCCTCAGGAGAAGCCAAACCTGCCGACACCTTGATCTTGGACTTCAGTTTCCAGAACTGTGTTCTGTTGTTTAAGCCACTCAGTCTGTGATATTTCGTTATGGAAGCCCTACCAGATTCATACTCTAAAATTTAAATGGAGTCAGTAGAACTTGAGGATTTTCAAGTGAGGAGCAAGACTTGGGCTGACAATATTGCAGGAGAAGGTCAATGCAAGGGAGGGACTCATGAGGAAAGAGGAATCGGGAATTGGAGGGATTTGAGAGTGGGGAGTTGCTAAGGCAGATGGGAGGTGGTAGGGCGGCCCTCGCTCCCATGATGCATTTGGTTTTGATCTGGTGGGAATTGGGAAACCTTCATGAGTTGTTGAGCGGGACTGACCAACTTCAAATGCAGGGTTGTAAGAAAATGAACTGCACTGCAGCACATAAGCTCAGTTGCAAAAGATTAAGACCAGATGTAGAAGACCAGTCATGAAAACAAATTATAGTAATCCAAGCAGGTAAGGATCCAGAGAATGGTAGAAAAAGACTGTATTTGATGAATTTAAAATTTACTACAAGTAGGAATTGATAAGACTTGCTGACAAAATTGAATTAAATTGACTAATAAATCATTTATCTTTTGTGCATTTCAGCATTGTACTGGTATGTCTCTATCAGTGAACTCACTGAAGAGATTTTTATGTTAATAGCAAAGTTCTTAATGTAAGTAGATTTAAGAGCGCTTTTCCAGTTGAATAAAGTTAGTGAGCTGTTGAAATTACCCTAAAGATCTTAGTAAGCAAGACATCATTAAAAACTAGGTAATCTATATAAATATCCATATAAATAAAACACCCATACATTTGAAATTTACTGTCATTACCCAGTTGAGAGAGAGAGAGGGGCTACCCATTCTGATAGCGGTTTGGGGGAAGGTTAATTCTAAGGGACAGATGGAGGAATAAGTTGAGGATCAATATTTTATAAGAACAGTTTGGAAAGTGACTCAGAAAGAAATCCCTCTAAACCAAGATGTCAGTCCCTAAGAAAAAATGGAATATGGAAGGAGGATAAAGATATAAGCATCTAAGTAGAGTTCATGCATTTCTGAAATAATACTGTGAATGAGTACTAGGCACCTATTAGGGACTAAGGGCTTTGCATAGATGGTTTCATTTGTGTACTGTGAACACTTACTGGGAGTGGACACTTACTAGGTGTGTAGCAGACAGGCATCAAACAAGTAATCACACTGGTATGTGCCTAATTACAAATTGTGGTAACTACAGTGAAGGAAAATACAGGAAGGTATGAGAGTTTCCCATTTAGATTTGAAGGTCAAAAATAGTCTTGCTGAGTAAAAGATGTTAACGGGGAAACTTGGAAGGATTAGCCAGAGATTGAAAGGAGATTTCAGGGCAGAAGTGAGGCCATGATTTGCAGGAGCCAGGGGGCTAGCTGTTGGCATTGCAGGTCTGTGGCAGCGTGGGTTGAGATCCAGTCTTCAAGAAACGTGATTTACTTGCAGAGAGCTTGATCCCTGAATCCAGGGCTTGGCTAAAAGCAGCCATTAAGGACTTGGGCCTTGGCTTAAGGCAGCATTCAGTCAAAGGAACATTGAAAGACAAATTAGGAAACCAAATACTACGAATCCTGGATATGCAGTGAAAATGAGACAAGTGTAAGTATAAGCTGATGAGCCACTACCTGTGAGGTCCTCATATTACTCAACCCAGGACGGAATGGAAAGGGCAGTGTGGTTCAATGGTCAGAATATCCAATCTGCTGCCACTTCCTCAGTGTTTTATCCTGGGAAGACACTCAACCTTTCTCAGCTTGTCTTTCATTTTGTAAAAGAGGGATAGTGGTACCTATCTCTTAGGAATAATTAAGGTTCAAACAAGTTAGTGACCATACCATGCTTAATTCAGCGCTTGTCAATGTATACTCTTTCCTCACGCTTCTATTTGGTTTATAGTTAGTGGGGTAACAACATGAAAATATCTACATGCCTGGTAAAGTGCATGCACTTTATAATCAACATTCACTTTCCAGCTTTTTCTCCATTTGTCATTGTTTTTCACTGGGAAGTGAAATCACCGGCTTGGGGGAGGAGGAAGGAATTAGTATGTAAATTTACTCAGACACAGAATGCAGTGCATGCTCAGTTAAGGTGAGATGAATGAATGATTGCTGTATATTTACAAAGATTTGACAGATCAGCATAATTAACTAATTACCAAGACAGTATATACTAAATAATAATTTGAAAGCATCTGGGGGTAATTTGTGTTTGTAAGTGGTTCGTAAACTGAATTCTAACCTCTCACTCTCTGAATATTCTCTTAGCTGTAAGCCTACCATGTTTTAATTAAAGAACTGTTCTGACAGTTTGGGAGAGAAAACTTTTTTTTCTTTTTAAAACATTTCTCGCATTTCAGCGAAGCCATTTATCCAGAATGATTTTTCCCTTTAAAAAGCCTAGCAGACAATTAGAAGCACAGTGCAGTAAATTTTCTGCCTTATGGCTCCAAGCCAAGAACCATACAACTTTTGTGCCTTCTAAGCAATTACAAACTAAAACGAGTAACTTGTATATTGGAATGGGGCTGCTTTGAGCTGCTATTCCCACAAAATACTCTTCCGTCTTTCTTAGAAGCCTGAGAACAAGATTGAGAAGGGATGCATCTGATTGAAGCTAAATGCTACTTGCATTGTTCTTCACCTTAGGTCGAATGGGAATCATTTTATTTGCTATTAATGTGAATAGAGAGCTCGCTCCTTCTCAGAATGTAGCCTGCAGTAAAGATCTGTAATACCCGTGGTTAGAAATGAAACTGCCTGAGTAGACTTACTATTAGCTATCCCTGTGCTTGGTCAGACCCTAGGAGACCATTCGGGAAATCATAGTGGGAAGTCTATGATTTGCTTAAACAATGATGTCTGCCGAGAATTCCTGAAGTCTCCCATTAGCTCTTTCTCCAGCTCTTTCTCCAGAATATGGGAGTGCAGCCCCAATCCAGGTAGTTTCTATCTGTGTATACAGTTGGGTCAAGGATAGGTTAGTGGCAGCTAGTTGGTAAGGTACGCTGGTATTCAGGTATTTCCCCTATGAATTTATTTTTGGACATTGGGAATGAAAACAGTGCTTGAGAATACTTAAATCCTAATAAACATAAACAGTAAATAAAATCAACACAATGGACTGGAAATATTTCAGCCCACAACATAGCTCTAGAAATGTTATATTGGCTTAATCCCTGTCAGGATTTGGCAATATTTTTCCCATAACAAGTATACCTCACTATTTTATACACTTATTCAAAAATATTTACTGAATACAAGCAAAATCCTAAGCTCTGTGCAGGGCTGTGTTTACCCAGCACTGGGTAAAATACACACACACGCCATCCTTTGGGATGCTAGCCCCAGGGCAGAGAGAAGTCAAATGGTCCCTCAGTGTCTTCTCTGTAAATGAAACTTTTGGAGGAATCCCAACAGATACGAGCGGAACAGCTCTGGGAGAACGGGACAGGGCCAGGAACCTGCCATGGCCCCTCCTACTGCCCTCCAGGCAAACCTCTTTAAGGCTCTGCGGACCTCGTCTGGAAACCACCTTGTGAGTGCAGAGTGGTGGTAGGAGCCGACACTCTGCTCTGCAGGACCCCGGCCTGGCTGCACCTGTTTCAGAGCCTGCGGGCCAGCCTCAGCACACTGACCACTCACCAAGAACACGCAGCTTCAGTCCAGCCGACCTAATGTTCCCCAGGGTACTCTCTGCCAGGGAGACACAATTTCTTTATCACTATGGTTTGGGCAGGAGAGGATGCCACTAGGAAGATGCATCTCCCAGAAAATAGATAACTGGGAGAAACTATAATTATAAGAATGAAATAGATACAGATAACTTATAAGTAACCTTAACACACACACACACACGCATCCCTTAGCCAAATGCTTGGAATCTGCCGAAGGGACCCAGACCTGCAGAATATCAGATGATCAAATCGCTGTGCCTCTGGCCCGGTAGATTATTAATCTTGGGGGGAGGGAGGGGCAATACTCTACAAGCAGCTTTCTTTTGCCCAGAAGGGATCTGAAGATGTGCTTCATTTATTCGGAGACTGAGAAGGACCTATTCTGGCCCTAGTTTCACGAGGCTCTGCTTTCTTTGTTCGTACTGCTCCATTAGTACCAGTGCTCCCGGCGCTATAGGCAGGAGTCCTGCAAGGAGCTTCTCGGCTCTGCAGCCCCAAAGCCTGTCCTTGTGGAAAAACTTCCCAACTTACTCCTCGAGTATTCATTGTGTGATTGAAGGGTTGGAAGATTCCAGTGGTGGGAATGAGAAAAGATAGAAATGTGGGGGTTTTAGCATAAAAATGCTATAAGGAAGGGAACAGGTGTGATGGGGAGGGCTCTCTGACCTGCTGGAAGTGGCCCACATCCTGGAGATGCACAAGCGGTGTTTCCGTGTCCCATTCTCAGCCCGTAGTGTGACATTTTGGTAGACGTGGAAATGACACTTGTCAGTAGCATGGCGTCCACTCTGTTCACAGGACCCGGCCTGGTGGGTGATGGTCAATGCAATTTCAGGAAAAACTGTGCATTTAGAGACGAGCTCCAGTAGCAGCAATACTGGAGCTTTGGGGAAAGGGAAGCAGCATCGCAAACAGACGAAAGGAAACAGCAATCTCCATGTGGATCGTACCTTTACGTGGCTGTTTAGCCATCACCGTTCCAAAAGGACTTGAAGTGGATTTTTACCTCATATCTCTTTACATCTGGCCCTGTATTTCTTTAGTTAATACACGCTTAGGAAGCACATACACACAGAATCCTGTCGTGTTTTCAAGAGTGGGAGACAGGGTACACCAGTCAGCCACAGAGAGGTTTGGATTTGGCATGGTTTCATTTCACCAGGCGGAACGCCGGACCCACTTCTCAGCGTAGCCGACTCCTGCAGATTCCAGGATCTGAATCCTGTCCCTCCCAGAGAGGAGCCGGCTGTCAGGAGATTCTCAGCAAACAACAACAACAGCAGCAGAAAGCTTTAAGCGCTTCTTCCTAATTATGTTGCTCTCTAAATATCTAATTATCGTTGAGAACAAATTGCACATTGCAGAGATAATATTATGGGGACCGTTAATCTGTTGGGCTTCTGCCTTTGAATTTTCTGAATCGGTGCTGCAGCTTGTGGAGCAAACACTGTTGCCACCTGGACACTTTATTATGATTTCACATTTAAATGCAAACTCTGAATAAGAGGGGTTCCGTTAGATGGACCAGGCATTCATATTTAGATATGCATCCCATGGACAGCGTCTCCAGATTTCCCAGGTAGCCGAGGGTAGTGGGTAATTGAGCATAGGACAGATGACAAGGGAGCAGTGGGAATATTGTAATACCAAGGAGGTGACAATGGAATTAACTTCTCTAATTCTTTCTCTTACCCGGGCACAAAGGTCTGCAGCTGTTTATGACATTCCTCATAACTACAGAGGATTTACTTAATAAATGCTGATCCAAAAAGCACACATTCCCAAAGATTACCTGATAATTGCACCTACTGTAATATTCTTAAAGCTAATTAACATTCAGTCTTCACTTCAGAGAATAGAAATTACCAGCTACTTATCCTATAATCACATCTTTGTGCATTTGCTATTGTAATCCATGGCTTAACTATATAATTAAGTGACGAGCAGTGACTGTATAAGTAGAGAGTGCTTATGCAAAAGTTGTGCCTTATCCAAAAAAAAATAAACAGGGCCAAAGAATCAGGTCTCATCGTAAGTTCCATTGTTCTGAGGGAGACTGACAGCACGACGAGAATGAAAAGAATTCTGTTAGCTCCTTGGAGGGGGGGACATGATACCACTGTCAGGAAGATTGTGGGTCCTCTCGGCACTAAGGAGGAGTTGCACTGGCAATTCTCACTGTTTCTCTGGGTCTTTATCAAATAGCAAGTACTGAGAAGTTGTCTTTCTGCATATGACCTGTCCCTAAGCCATTAAGCCTAGTAGTTTTATGTCAGATGCTTTGTGTAAGAATTACTTTTAAAATGTTTTCATTTTATTATAATGCAAATATATATTCATTGTAAAATGTTTGCAAAATATTGAAAACACCCAGAAGAAAATAGAAATCACTTATAATGCCATCATAGTGTTAACTTTTGGTTGTCTGTGCTTCCAGACTCTTCCAGATGAATCTCTCACTAGACAGATAAAACATTGCAACCTGGTATTTCAGCCGTGTATTATGAGCAGTCTAAGGAAGTGTTATTTCTCATCATATTTCCCCTGACTCCATAATACTCTGCAAGATTGATAGTCTCTAAATTATTTAACTATTTTAATGGATATTTAAGTAACTTATAGTTTTTCACCATTAATAATTACTATTTTAGTCTTCACTGTGTGAGGTCCGACTAAGAGAATTTTTAAAGGCTGTGTCTTCATGAAAGCATATTCTAGATCATCCATTCTAAATAAATACCTTGTGGCAATTTCAGTGTCTGAGTTCACATCCGTATTCACAGTGTACTGGAGCCATTGTGGGTCACCTTCGTTATTGTGGACTGATGAGAAAGGGCAGAGGTCAACTTAATAGGACAGGGATGGTAGAGTTAGTCCCACCAAGTGGAACCACCGTGTGCAAGACAAATGCAAGTTCAGATAGAGACAAGTGTGGCAGAATGGAGTCATCACATGGTGGTAGCATAGATACGTCAAACTCAAAAAGAAACTCAAGAAGTTCATACCATAGTGACATAGCAAGCACTAATCAGGGTTCAAATGAATATAAGCAGTCTCTCTAAACTGATGCTGCTGGTTTGAATTTTGTCTGTTTGTAAATATTGTATTTAATTTGTAGATTTGTTTCACATTTATTTAGGTTGTATAGTTGTACAGGAACTATAACCTTAAAGAGTTACAATGTAATTTCATATTTTCACACACATAAGTAGCATTAAAAATAGCATAAGTTGACATTGAGGGTGGTCTATAAGAAGTTTTCTCTGAGAATGGATCCATACATTTTCTCACTCTGGGTTGCACTGCTCTCCCAGCTACATCTTCATGCATATCCTTAGAATAGATTATTTCCTCAGGGAAATTTTCTAAACATGGAATTACTGATAAACGTTGAAAACATTCTAAGGCTTTTGATGTTTTTTGTCAAATGTGAATACAGACTCTCCAGGTTACTTTTTCTCCCTTTAGTTTCACCTTCATTTGTTAGATTTTCCGCAGAGGCCCATTCATTTTAAAGTTTGGCAAGTATCTCCTGAGTGCGTACCGCGTACAGCCATCACACCTGCCCCTGGAGCCTCAGCGATGGGAGGATTCGGTGTCTGCCCTAGAGGAGCCCACCCACTGAAAGGAAGACAGCTGTTCACCAAAGATTGTTCTCACTTTTCAAAGGGATGGAGGACCACAAAGAGCTTTTGTTTCATGGATTATATCTATAGGTATTTACTGGGTTAGAAGAGAGATAAATTCTTCAAAGGCCATAAATCTTCTTTTTCATTGTAAAGCTCCTATTTTACCATTGGCCACACACACTGCCAATTGTTTCCCTTGAAGTGGCAGGCATTTCTTCATTTTTCAGATGTCTTCCCTATATCCACAGCGGAATGACCAAAATTGGTCAGTCAGTCATTTAAGATAAAAATGACGTCCCCCCAAAAATATGCAGCTAGCTCAGCTGGAGAGGCACAGAAGTCCCTTTCCTGAGACACCCCCATGGCTTCCCTTTTCCTGACACAGAATATTAAAATGATGTGTGCACTGCAGTCCAGATTTCACGAAGTAACACATTCTTAAGTGAAATTAGTATTACTTTTTACCATGATTATGTAGCAGATAAGGAATACCAGACCGTTAACACAGGTTGGTACCACAGTCTTGATTCGTGCTTCAACTCCAGCAATTTTACTCAACGTATCATTTGCACCATCGGTACAAATAGCTACACAACAAAATATAATTTCTTAGTATTATTTTGGTAAATAATGTCCTAGCATTATGAAAATGGTTTTAACCTCGTGACCCCCTTAAAAGGACTCAAGGACCTGTAGGTTCCTCGGACCGTGCTTTGAGAACCCCTGCTCTGGGGTATGATGACCGTGTGATGAGCAGTACACAGTGTGCTGTGGCAGCAGAAGGAAAGGAGTGCCTCAGTCTGGGAGTCAGGGAAGATCCACTATAAAGCGATGATTAGGTGAAACTCAATAGGGAATTTGCTTAAGGATCTGCCATTGGAAGCAAAAAGCTAGAACCACCGCCCCCCCCTGCACCTCCCACTACTGCTTCATTTCTCTCATCTATTTCACATCAAGCTTCTCTGAAGCATTTTCTCTGTGCAGTGACTTCGTCTCCTCCCGTCTACTCACTCATCAACCCACCCAATCCTACCTTCCGGCTCCATCATACAGCAAAATGGTCCTTCTCCATCTTCCTTAAAATACGCTCCTGCCTTGCCTTCATTTGTGTAATATTCTCCTGGCTTTCCTCCTTTCTCTCTATCACTTTTCTGCTTTCTTTTTTGGCTTATATACCTCTCTTCAGCCATTAAAACTCAATGTTTCTTAGAGTTCAGCTCTAGACCCTCCTGTCTTATCACTCTGTGCTTTCTCTAAGCATCACTACCCAAACCCAATGGCAGATCCTTAATTATAGTTTCTCATACATTCTAGCTGCAACCAGACTTGTCCTCCAAACCCTTGCCACTTGAAGTGTGCTCTGTTGGTTAGCAATGTTGGCATCACCTGTGAACATGTTAAAACTGTAGAATCACAGGCTCCACCGTCCGGCCTACTGACTCGGAACCTGCATTTTAGCATGCTGTCCAGAAGATTTGTGGGCTTATCTTGTTGGAGAAGTGACTTTCTAAGAACCAGAGCAGGGGTAGAACTGCTTCCCTGCTATTTCCTCGTGGCTGTCTCAGAGGCACTTCAAAACAGAACTTAGGCCCTAGCCCGTTTGGCTCAGTGGATAGAGCACTGGCCTGTGGACTCAAGGGTCTCGGGTTCAATTCTGGTCAAGATCAAGGGCACACACCTCAGTTGCAGGCTTCTTCCCTGCCCAGGCTCTGGTCAGGGCTCGTGCAGGAGGCAACCAATCGATGTGTTTCTCTCACATTGATATTTCTCTCTTTCACTCTCTAAAAATCCCTGGAAAAATGTCCTCGGGTGAGGATTAAAAAAAAAAAAAGAGAGAGAGCTTAGAGGTTTTTTCCATATCTGGTTTTTTCCTCCCAGTGGCATGCCGTTTTCTCTGTCCTGCAAATGAGAAACCTTCCTCTATCTTCACCCTCATGTCTAATTTATCACCAAGTTCACCATCTCTCACATCCCGTCTACTCTCCCCATTTCCCTCGCCCCTACTGCCATCCTGTGTAAGCTGCTGTTATCTATTACCTGGAAACTTCACAATATCTCCTCAGTTGGTTCACCTGCTTCAGCCTTTTACCCCCCTCCACTTTATTTTCTCTAGTAAATTGTGGAAAAGAGTAATCTTTTGGACACACATCGGATCTTATCACCACTGTCTTGCTTAAAACATCCCGGTGACTTTCCATTGCTCTCATGGTAAAGATGGACATCTGTGGTGCACCCATATGAGGTCTGTCCCTCCTGCCTCTCCAGATTTGTCCTGTGCCTCGTTCTCTAAGGTCCCAGTTCTCGCTCACCTTGTTCTCTCACCACCACTGCAACTTGTCCAGTTAAGTCCTGTTCACAGACCTCAGGTCAGTCATGTCTTCCTCAGAGAGGAGCCTCCTTTGGCCTCCCTAATTAGATGGATTTCTCTTATTCTACGATTTCACATTATATCACTTAATTCTCCTCAGTGTTTGTCACAGTTGTATCTCAACATTCATTTGTGTGTGTGGGTGGGTGGGGAGAGGATCTTTGATTAATGTCTGACTTCTCTACGAGATTGCAAGCTCCATTAGGACAGGGACTATGCATGTTTTCCTCCACTATTGTAACCTCGCTCAGGGCCTGGAAAATAATAGGCAATGTCCTATAGGTTCTCGTTCTCTCTCTCTCTCTCTCTCTCTCTCTCTCTCTCTCTCTCTCTCCCTCCCTCCCTCCCTCCCTCCGAGTAGTTCTACCATATGGAATTCCTTCCTCCCGCATTGTCACATAGCTAAATAATAACTATCTTTCAAGATTGAGCCATAATGACATTTCCTACATGTGGACTTCACGCTAAAATCCTCTTCAGATGTTCATATATACTAAGTACCTTGTTCAATAATTACTATGCTGTTTTTCTCTCTGTGTATTGTGTAAGAAATGAGTAGTTGTGGGAAAGGTAGACAACAGTTAAATTTCTCTCCCAGCTGGTGTGGTTCACTGAGCATTGACCTATAAACCAGGAGGTTATGGTTTAATTTCTCCAGTCAGGGCACATGCCCAGGTTTCGGGCTCCATCCCCAGTGTGGGGTGTGCAGGTGGCAGCCGATCAATGATTCTCTCTCATCACTGATGTTCCTATTTCTCTCCCTCTCCCTTCCTTTCTGAAATCAATTATATATATATATATATATATATATATATATATATATATATGAATTTCTCTCACACCTAGTCCAATGGGCTGACTGAAACAGGGACTTCATCCATCCTTTCTTTATTCAGTGAATCAGAAGTTCGGCTGCCTTCTCTTATCACGCTTAGCATGAGGCTTACAAGGGTGCCACAGGGCATGAAGGCACCTCACAATGTAGTAAATGTTCTGGCCCAGAAAAGTCATGGCACTTGTGCTGGAGCTAGTAATCTGTCCCTCCTAAATGGAGGGGCAGGTGGAGTACGGTCTCGGCATCTGCCCAGGAAGGTGCACAGAACCAGATCTGCATGAAAACTAGTCATCGTTACCGAGCCACAAACCCCTGAGAGAGGACGTGATGTAGGTCTAAGTCGTCTTTACAGACTACTGAGGAGTTTGACCTGTCACGTGTTTGCTAACAAATATAAATTGCTGAATAAATAAGTGAAGGTTTCAGAAGATAAAAAAACAGAGAGGAGACAAAACAAGAAACAGAAAGGCAGGTACAGAATAGAACCAACCAGCCGACAACATTTCTTCCATAACTCGCTGCTGTTTGCGACACACATTTGGGCAATGCTAACTGGCCTGGCCAACATTCTGAGCCCCTCCCCCCCCAAAAAAAATTAAAAAGCCATTTTTGTTGTAC
This sequence comes from Murina feae, assembly GCA_004026665.1. NCBI lineage: Eukaryota > Metazoa > Chordata > Mammalia > Chiroptera > Vespertilionidae > Murina > Murina feae. Next base: position 8,385 of record PVJC01000796.1, on the reverse strand, counting down.
TGTTGTAGCTTCCTATGCTGAAATATTAACGAGAAATTTCAGAGTAATGTCTGTGCACTGGATAGTGTGCAAATGTGTTTTAAGCAGCCCGCCACACAGGGATTCTCTCAACAATTCTGTGACACAGTGATTCTCATCTCAGAGATCAGTTGTCACATAGACCACAGAATTCACACAACCTCAGAGTGTGGGCTTAGGTCTGTCTGACTCTGAAACCACCGTGTCCCACTTCAGAGTTTATGAAACATCTGAATACGTATCAGCCCTGAGAATGAGCACATGTAAGCGTAATTAATCTACCCATCGTAATCCCCATGACCTAACCTGGAGAACAGACTCTGAGGGGTTACTAGCCAAGACTGTGGGCAAATTCCAGAGCATCCAAGCCTCAGTCCTTAATTACAGTTACACATTCGAATGCCCAGGTGGTACTCTCACTGCTGGTTAATGCTGTTTTGGTTCATATTGGGGAGGTGGGGAGTCCAGCTGAGTCAGTAGCCACAAAGCCGCTTGTCCTTTTGTCTTTGATATATTCGTTCATCTATGTTCACATAAATCAGACTCGCCTTTGGTTTCACACTCAGCTATGTGACCAGTCAAAACACTAGATTGTGAAGATGCTCATCGCAGGAAAGCTGGGGAGGCTTCAGGAGCCCTTTGATGGCTGTCTCTGCACCCTCCTCGCTGGGGGCAGAGGGGTGGGTGGCCCGGATGGTGTGTGAATGTGAAACCTAGTGAGCACAGACTGGGATGCTGAAGGATCCCATGCTCCCTCACTCTGATGCTGTTAATTTTTAAAACTATTTCTCGAACACAAAGACATCTGATTGAGCACTTGGTGGAAGGAATCTTTCCCTCCCACTCCCATTCATCGCCCGTTTTCATCATCTCGTTGTGAAATGTGCAGTAATGGTGCTATGGGACGGCCCTTTATGTGGCCCAGAGCGCCTGCAACGTAAGATTTGAGATTTTCTTTCCTCACATCAGCTTTGGAAAATTGCTACTTCTTGTTATTTCACATTTTTTTTCCCCAAGAGCACTAAGTTTACCTGCTGTAGGAAAAGGTTATTTAGCGAAAGGTACACTTTCTCTCTCCTTTAATCGTGTGGGTTATGATAGGTTTGACAGTTCCTGAAGGACACTGTCAGGTTCGGAGAAGGAGCCAGTAAACTTTCGGTGCTAAGAAATATAGCCCCATAATGATACCGACTCATATGCAGACATATTTTAGCTGCTTAATGGCACCTTTTAGTAGCTGACACCTTTGCTTTACAGGGTTGCTCAATGGCCTCTTTGCCTCAGTGCCAAATGAGTGTTGAGGGAGGTTTCTGACGAGAAGAAAGTTCCGTTTGGATATTAGAATGATGGGCCATCCTGTTGGAGGTGGTCAGGCTGGTTTCTCTCAAATGTTACCTTTTACTGCTGATGCAGACTGGGGACTCGCGAAAGCCAAAGGTACTCTCGTTTGTCTCTAAAGATGCAAATCAAGGTGTGTGGGCATGCAGCGACACCGCCAGCCCGCAGCATTCATGGACATGTTTAAAAAATGCATTTTATCTTCCCTCGGTAAGAATAAAAAACCAAACCAAAGCATATGTTCATCTTACGTTTAGAATATGCTCTTACTGGCGAGTGAAAGCTTCTATGTGAAACAGCATACACTACCATTTGAAACTCATGGGGGGCCAAAAAGAACACGGAGAGTGAGGCCATCTAAGGAAGGAAGAATCGCGGTCAAGATGCAGAGAGTAAGAGGCAGTGTTCTGGGAGCCCAGGGGAAGGGGGCTTGCCGATTATCTACACACTCCCCACGTCTGTGATCTTCATCCAAGGACAGACCGGGACTGCGCCTGTTGGTTGTGTCTTTCTATTTTGAAATACAGTTTGTAAAGAAACGAGTTCTTTTCATGCAGGAACTTCATGTGGACAGCATATCCGATTAAATTGTACATTGAATTATGCCAGGTTTGGAGCAAATGACCGAGTGTCGAGGCGAGTTACTATGGATCTCCTCTATCCTTGGACCCATTCATTAGACTTTGAGTCCTCAATTCCTTCTGTTTCTAAATGCATCTTCTCCAAACACTATAAGATCATCTGGTTCCAGATTTTCCCCTCAAGCTGGACAGGAACTTCCAATCATCACCAAAAAAACGACAGCTTTAGTTTTCTTTTGACAATTAGGTGATCTGGCTGAGATTTGTTTGACTTGGTCAGGTAAGCTAGTAAAATATATTTTTTTCCTTAACAAAACTTAGTGTTTGCTGCATTGATGATCTATTTATATATTCTGAATATTCTACCGCTTACATAGGACACGATGAATTCAGCTCAGTAGTTCAGATGTGTGGTGCACATTTATTGAATGATAGATTCAGGGTAAGAAAAAACAGCAACTCCATCCTCGTGTGGATGGCAGTAAAATCTCATGCAGTAAGACTCATGGATGTGAAGAGGGAAAAGAGTCTACTGAGTCTACTGAAACCCTGTCAAATAGTTTTTTATTTTGTTTCTTCTGCTACATGTACCTGGTATAGCCTCTCTCAGAAGCATTTTTCTGAAATTTCAAGACATTGCAATGGTAGTTTTTAAAAAGCAAAAGTGGGTGGCTTTTGTTTCAGAAACGGGCCAGACACTGCAAACGCACCCAGTTACTATTCACTATCAAAAGAATACAGTCCAGTTTTGTGTAAGGGAGGGGTGGGTTAACAGTTTCCAAAAACGTAGTCTAACAATTATGTAATTTCTCCTTGTGATTTAATTCCTATATCTGGTAAGACATGTTTTGCCCTGTTTAGCCACCAGTCCTTTCAACGTGTACAGTAAATCTTACAAACTTCTGTATGGCACAGAATCACTCAGTGATACCGCTTTTCTTGTTGCCTTTGTAATAAGAGTAGCGGGTTTGAGGTTAGCAGTGTTTCATGCTGATTATATATATCTTGTCAGACTGTGAGTTCTTTGTAAGCAGGAATGGCAAGTATGTCATTTAAACTACACTGTGTGTTTATTTGGGGAGGAAGCAGGTGGAGATAACGCCCCTCAAACCACCCATATGGTAAGTCATAGCACTGAGTCTTACACAAGGAGTTTGAGTTCTGAGGGAACTCTTTCAGGTGCACAGAGTATTTAGAGAGAGGGTGTTCAGACGACTGGGGAAAACGGGAGATCACGTTGTTTCACATCCTGTTTATGCCCCCATGTTTGTAATGGTAACCCTAATTATATTTGTACGGTATTGCAGGTAAGTGATCTAATTAAATATTTCATAACTGGATACAAAAATGGTTCCTGTTAAAATCGACGTTTTAGAAGCTGTTAAGACAAGTTACTTCTTAAAAATGCTGTTGAAGCCCTAACCTGTGTGGCTCAGTGGATAGAGCGTCAGCCTGCGGACTGAAGGGTCCCAGGTTCACTTCCAGTCAGGGGCATGTAGCTTGGTTGTGGGCACATCCCCAGTAGGAGGTGTGCAGGAGGCGGCTGATGGATGTTTCTCTCTCATGGATGTTTCTAACTCTCTACCCACTCTCCCTTTCTCTCTGTAAAAAATCAATAAAATATTTTTTTTTTAAATGCTCTTGAATTGCCCTAGCCAGTTGGGCTCAGTGGATAGAGCAGCGGCCTGCGGACTGAAGTATCCCAGGTTGGATTCACATGCCCAGGTTGCAGGCTTGATCCTCAGTAGGGGGCATGTAGGAGGCAGCTGATCAATGCTTCTCTCTCTCATTATCGATATTTCTGTCTCTCCCTCTCCCTTCCTCTCTGAAATTGATTTAAAAAAAAAGATGACAATTCTGTTGACTATTATGTGGACACGTGTGTCATGAAAGCCTAGGGAGGAAGGAGCTTCAAGGAGAGTAAGTTCAATTGCGTCCAAGTCTTCAAGAACAGGAGGGGAAGAAAGAATGTGAACGGTGCTGGATTTGTCCACTCAGAAGCCACTGCCATCTGTGCAGGTTAGAGCTTCATTATGTGAGTGAGAGCAGAGCTGACCAAGCATGAGATGGAGGGAGAGAGGTGTAGGACATGGAGACGGTGATCCTGAGGCTCATTCAACAGCCAGGCAAGGAAGCATTTTAGAGAAGATGACCGTCCGGACCTGGGAAGGACTTTATTGACGAGTGTGGTGCAGAGCAGGAAGGAGCAAAGCTCTGGCTTTGAATAATGTATGCAACTCCTTCTATAACATCAAACAATGACACGTAGTTCAAAAGACGGGTAAGTTGACAAAGCTAAATGCAGATTATGGAGCAGAATTTTCTTCTTCTCTATATCTCAGCTTTCTTCTAAGAAGGTTGAGTCCCGCCCAACTGCAGGACTTCGTGTTCTGCTGAGGATGTTGATGGATGAGCGTAAGCACTTTGGGAGCAGGCTGGGAACTACTCAGTTGCCAGGCATTGAGAGCACAGATCTGGCTGCTCCCAGGGGAGATTCGGGTGGCAGGGGTGGGGCAGCAGGGATGCCAGCGGGGAGTGGGAGGCCAGCAAATGGGACAGACACCTGGCCTGGTATGAAATGTGGCTCCTTCACCAAGAGCCCCCTCCAAAAATAACTTTTGTGATGTCCACTGGACTCATAAAGGCTCGGGATGGATATCTATAATAATAAAAGTGTAATAGGCTAATTAGACCAGACATCCACCCAGACAAAGCCGGGGCTGCCAGGGAAGCCCGGGTCCTGGGTGCCTGCCAGTGGCTGAAGGGAAGCTTGGGTCCCAGGTGCCAGAGGGAAGCTGGTGCCGGCAGTCGGGGGAAGGAAGGCCTACTCTTGCACGAATTTCGTGCATCAGGCCTCTAGTATATTATAGTGAGAATGGAATAAGGATGTTTGTCTTATGCCCGGGTCCACATGACACAGGAAAACTTCTCAAGGAATCCAGACTTTAAGGAAAATTCAAAAGACACTGTAACATCATCTCGAATAATAAACATTTGGGAAGGACTTTATACTCCACGGGATGAGGAAAGAAGCAAGTGGAATGTAGAGGCATTTCAACAAGGAACCAGAAAGCTCTGAGCTGACTCCTGTGCTACATATAAAGCCCAACACCTGGAACATACTAGTAATAGATACAGAACCTGGTGCTAATTAGCATGACCTTTGATGGAAGACGCACCAGAGGACATTGTTGATGGCCCACTGTCCATCTCCTGGTCGGAGGAATGGAGCTGAGATGATGGTTAGATTTCTCTGCTTTATAGACCGTGAAATTAACAACCGGAGCATAACTCGGGCGTTGTGTGGTTCTTCCTGAATTTTGCTGCTCCTTGGGAAGTCACATTGGGCTTTGTTCAGGAGCTTGGTGGCCTTGTCACTGCTTATCCAGTAAGCAGTATGTTAGTCTCACCTCCACAGAAATCTGAGAGCTTTAAAATTGCCTGCAAACAGGTGCGATGTGTGTAAGGTTGTGGCACCCAAGGGAATTTCATTCCTTCTCCAAAATTACAGACATTCAGCAGGCCTCTGCAAGATACTGGAGTTATAATAGAAATGTTCTGGCAACCTCCAAAAAATCCCAAGGAAAAATGGCTTACGAAGTAGCTGACCAGTTACCTCTTGCATCGTTATAATGATCAAGAATATGTTCTTAGGCCTGGCCACTGTGACTCAATGGTTGGAGCTTTGGCCCATGCTTCGAAGGGTCATGCGTTGGATTCCCGGTCAAGGGCATGTACCTGGGTTGCAGGTTTGATCCCCGGCCCAGTCTGGGCTTGTGCATGGCAACAAATCAATGTATTACTCTCACATTGATTTCTCTCTCTCTCCCTCTCCCCACTCCCTCCCTTCCAATCTCTCTAAACATTAATGGAAAGAATATCCTCGAGGATTAACAACACAAAGTAATATATTTGTATAAAATAAATATTTATCCTGTTTACTTAAATTAACAGCAAAATCATGTGGTATTTGTGATGCCACCACATAATATTCCTGGACAGTGAGAGTGGCAGCATCATTTCTTTTAAAATCCACCATGACTATCTACCTGCTTCTGCTTAGACAAAAGCAATCATAGTGGCTTTTGCTTCTGGCAGACAGAAATAACATGAGGGGCTGGTGTAGAAACACTTGGAATCTACAAAATGAGCTTTCCGTGTATCCCCCAGTAGTTAATCACTGTACCTCCAAGTCAATTAGATGGCTCCTAACTGCTCAGTTGTAACTCGCAAGCTGTGTGTGGTAACTCTAGTTTACTTGTCTTAAGTAAAACTCCAATTGCCGCATGTGTGAGATCCAGAATAATTATCAAAACTGAAGCATGCCAAAATGGGCTCTGTAATTAAAACAATTTCATCAAAAGCTTCTTATTTTAAATTGCTGTTATTTTGTTAATGTTCTCTTGGTTCCTCCAAAGATCATTTTGAAAAAAAAAAATACAAAAACAAATGAAGGCAGCATTTTTACCTTTGTAACTTTTGCACAAATGATCAGAGATTTGCACAGGGTTTGTGCTCATCCTGCTGTTCTCATCATTTCCAGCTCTGGGATGCTCTACCAAGAGCTCAGGATCACTTCCTGCCCACTCTTGCCTATGATTCCTTCTTCTGAGAAATGCCCAGTGAAAGATCTGTCTGCCTCTGCCACCACGCAACTAAGAAAGCCACCATCCCTGCTGTGTGCATTCAGTAAACATTTAGTGAGCATCTACTGTATCCCAAACACTACTGAATACCAGGCGAATAAGGTGAATAATACCCAGACCTTGTGCTCCAAGATGTTAATCCTGTATAATAAAAGGGTAATATGCAAATTGACCCTAACAGCAGAATGATTGGGAATGACTGGTGACTATGACACACACTGATCACCAGGGGCAGACACTCAATGCAGGATCTGCCCCCTGGTGGTCAGTGCACTCCCACAGGGGGAGCTCTGCTCAGCCACAAGCCAGGCTGATGGCTGCCAACACAGTGGTGGTGGCGGGAGCCTCTCCCGCCTCCTCAGCAGTGTTAAGGATGTCCGACTGCAGCTTAGGCCTGCTCCCCACTGGCAAGTGGACATCCCCCAAGGGGTCCCAGACTGTGAGAGGGCACAGGTCGGGCTGAGGGGCCCCCCTGAGTGCACAAATTTTTGTGCACCAGGCCTCTAGTGACCTAAAAAGGAGGCAGCCATTTAGACAAGTGAGTACAAGAAGGTCTGGTAAGAATTCCTCACTGAGATGCCCACAAAGAAGAGAGAACACCTGATTGTATCCAGGAGTGATGTGTAGGAGAGAAATCGTAGAGGCCCTCCCAGGGAAGCTGGTGCTCGACTTGGGTCTACAATAAGGTGACCAGACGTCCCACTTTCTTAACAGTTTGTCCCACGTCCCACGGCATTTTAACAAAGTCCCAATTACTCTTTGTAATATTTTAAGTAATAATAAAAAAAGAAAAAAAAAAGATACCCTCCTCTTCCCCCCCCCCCCCCGCCCGTCAATGGTATACCACTTTAAATCTGGTCACCTGAGTCTAGAAGGATGCAAGGAAGTTGACAGGTGGATCAAATAGGAAGCGGAAATGTTACTGGTGGAAAGAGCAAGAGTTGAAGGCAGAAAGGATGGATTTCCGATCAGCTACGGGGATGAGGACGCCATAAACCAAGAAAGGGAAATGTGAAGCATGTAAGAGTGCAGCCAGACTTCTCTGTGTTTTTGTGACTGTCACTGTCATCATCTTCATCAAACCTATTTCCCTAACCCATTCCCCTCATGATTCCCCATTTAAGGCCAGATTGCCCGTTGTGAATGAGTCCAGTGGTGTGTTGCCTTCCTAATGTAGAATATGTACTTGGTGATTATTGTGCTGCCTTTATGTACTTTTAAATTACAAAATCATGACCCACAAGTTGGAAAGTTTAAATTAACCAATAATCAAATATAATAAAATAGAAACATGCAAATTGACTGTTACCACCAGCCAATCAGAGCGGCTGTATGCAAATTAACCCAGCCAAGATGGAGGCCAACAGCCATGGAGCTAGAGCAAGCCAAAGGCTTCTGTTGCAACTGCCTGCCTAGGCTGGCTGAGCCTCTGCTCATGGCCACGCCCACCAGCCAATCAGAGCGGCTGTATGCAAATTAACCCAGCCAAGATGGAGGCTGGCAGGGCGGCTCTGCACTGGGAGCCTCCACGGCCGGCCGGCATAGCTGTGCCAGGTGTGTCAGCTCAGTGGGAGGGGGGTTCTGGCCTGGTGCCTCCTCGGGTCATCCAGGAGCAGCTGTCCTGGGTCTGCTGCCTAGCTCCTCCCCCAGGGGCCTCCGAGAAGTATCCAGGAGCCCCTGTCCTGGGTCCACTGCCTGGCTCCACCCCCTGGGGGCCTCCCCGGGGCATGCAGGAGCACGGGGCCTCTGCACGGTGTGCAGGAGCAGTTGTCCTGGGTCTGTTGCCTGGCTTTGACCCCCGG